>CM060914.1:67240000-67512500 GCA_030737875.1 Allium sativum | reverse complement strand
GGGCGACGCGTCTCTAGGTGGTCAGAGGGCGACGCTTCGATCAGTTGAACGGAGTTAGTCTCAGTCACGGTTTATAGGTTCCAGCGTGGCCTATAGGAGTCGGAGGGGGTCAGATCAATCAATGAAGGAAGGTGAGCCTCCAGCGAGGCCGACGGTGATGGAGAGGTGGGGTCCAGTCATTGAACTTTGGTAGGGTGGCGATTTTCTAATAATGGGTTGCTTCGTATAGGGTGTCGGGTTTATAATATCATAAATTGTATGACTGGATGAATTGGATGATTTATTGGTTGTTGATTGTTTTGAATGTTCGTTATTCAATTGTAGGTTGTCGTGATTTATATTCTGCCAGTTAAATGATTTATAATAGGAACTCTATTTCATATGTATTTATAAAATAATGATATGTGGTGGTGCAGGGAAGGACGGGTTGGAGGGATCCAACTGGATTCCTCAAATAAATAGTATATTATTTGTTTTTTAGATATTATATAAGAATTGTTTATTTCAAATAATATTAAACCCTGTTTGGACGTTAATGGTTGAATTGAATGTTGATTGTTTGAATTAGATGTCGATCATTGGATTCAAATTCAACGTTAGACGGTATTGGCAGCAGATGGCCTGAAATCCATCGTTTAAGACGTTGATTTGCCGATAGGCAAGTTGACGTAATTTAAGTTATAAAATCTATTTTTATATTGGAAGCAAGATTTTCAATTATATTTTATAAGTAATATAAAATACAAGTTTATAAAGAAATGGTTATAATTAGTTTTATAAAATTTTATTGAATGATTTATGTAGCAAATGCTTATGTTTTAATAAGATTTAAATGTAAGAAGTCAGGAATTAACCTATGAGTAAATAACTGGCAGTAATTATCCTTATGGAACGATTAGGTAAATTTTTTGAGTTAATTATATTATTAATTAATTCAAAGGAAGAAATTAGTTGAAATCAGTTAACAAGTTTACTGATGGTTTTCAGTTGACCGAGTTGTAACAACCCGGAATTTCGGAACCGATTTAGAAAATTTATTTTAGAAATTTTAATGGATTTTGAATATTTAAAATAATTTATTTTAAATAATAACGACTAAAATTTATTTAAATCGAAGTTAGAACAAATATATTTATTTTAATTATACAAGGAGTTAGAAATGGCGCGACAGTTTGAAAATTTGAAGTTGAACTTTGACTGAATGTACATGATTCAAAATAAATTGGATTTTGGAAAAAACAGAAATATTAGAATCTATTTAAAATTATCTTTCTAATGAATCTGAAAAATTGAAATTTCATAGCGGGAAAAAAAATTATGATCAGTTAAATATTCAGAATAGTCGCTATGGAAGTTATATATTTTTTTAAATATAATAAATAGCCATTTTGCAAACGACCTCCGTTTTCGACGAAACCACTTTGATTGGATCCAGAATGTCAATTTATTGCAAGATTCCAATTTTCATAATTTTTGGAATTAATATGTGAGCGTGGCAAAAGAAAATGTGTTTTGTCAATTTCAGTCAATTTGGATCGACCATAATATGGCCATTTTTTTCAAACGGTCTTCAAATTCAACGAAATTAATTTTGTTAGGATAGTATCATCAAAACATAATTAGATTTATTTTTCGGGAATTTTCCCAGGAAATTAAAATGTAAGATAAAATTAAATTATTAAATGTTTTATATTTAAATTCAAATTAAAACTTATCGAAACAATCGAATGGGCTGACGAGACTAAGTCCATTATGTCCGGAATGGGAGTATTTGGCTAGAAGCAATATTTGTTGGGCTGGATTTGGAGTTGATAGGAATTAATGGCTTTTTTTGTAAATTATAGAATTTAATTATATTATACTATAAATATGGATTAAACACAAACCCTAATATCAAAACATAACCAGCCGCCACTATCCTATCAATGGCCATCATTGTCCCGTCTTTCCCCCTCTCGTTCTCTCAATCCCCTAAACCATTCTAGGAAGAATATAAACAAAAATTGAACATCTAAGTGAGGGCTAAACAATCAACGGGCAAGTACAGAAATGGTGTGGTATATGGTGCGATTTTGGGGCTGAAATCGCCATCGGTTGAGCATGTTTTTTAAGAGCCAGGGAAGCTCGAGTGGGGCACCGCCACTAGTGTCGGATGGCGCCTGAGAGGGCTTCGGAGGGGAGGGGTTTGATCGACTTCCGGTGGCTTGGAGGGTGCAGCGTGGAGGAGAGATGAAGTGGAGCGGTGGGTTCAACGTGTTTCAAAAGAAGGAGAAGAGGGTATTAGAAGGGAACGGCCACGATCTTTGTGATGTAATTAACAAAATAATTATTTAATTAATTATGGTTTATTATTATTATAAAGTAATCAAATGTTTAAACCGCCATCACTTATTCAGTTCTTATCAAAATCGAATAATTTCAGAAGCGTTGGATTCGCCTTGACCAGATCTACGCGATGGAACATACCAGAATTAGAAAAGAGCATGTTGAAAATTCAGACAAAAATCAAGGCGAGATCTTTAATTTAAATCAAATCTAATTGTTGTTTTCGATGTGAAATCTATATGTACTCGCTATTAAAATTCATATGTGTGATGTAGGAGATTAGATTTAGTTGTTTGTGGTTGAAATGAATTTATTGGATTGAATTGTGTAGATCTAGAATTTGTTTATACAACTAAAATAATATTTTATTGTATATATGAAAATAAAAAATATTCATTGTCTTAAAATGGAATAAGTTTACAATAAAAATTTACATTTTATTGTATATAGAAATGATAACAAAATATTCATTGTTTTAAAATGGAATAAGTTAACAATAAAATTCAAATTTTTATTGAATGTACAAAATATGAAAAATATTTATATAAGAAATGAAAAGTTTGAAACAATAAAAATCACATTTTTATTGAATGTACAAAATATGAAAAATATTCATATATGAAGTGAAAAGTGTTTGAAACAATAAAAATCACATTTTTATTGCATGTACAAAATATGAAAAACATTTATTTAAGAAATGAAAACTTTGAAACAATAAAAATCACATTTTTATTGAATGTGGAAATATAAAAAATATTCATGGTTTGAAACAGAAAAGTTAAACGATGAAAATTCACATTTTTTATAAATGAATGTGTCATTTAAGTTAGAAAACATATTGTAACGACCCAAGGAAAAATTCGACGCTCGAATTTTCGACAACAATACATAAACCTGTATTACTTGCCAAAAACCCAAGTGCCGAACCCCAGATTGTCATGAGAAAGAAATTAGAGGGTGAGAATAGAAAGAAAGAAATACTATAATAGAAGAAAGAAGAAGAACACATCATCAGAATCTCACAGCGGAACGAATAGAATATGATATCAAATACCTTTATACAAAAGAACAGTATATAAATACCAATCATCAGAGTACAACATACATCAGACACAGCGGAAAAATACTTTATATAACTAACGGTGAAGCCGCCTGCTTCCAGCTCCTGAAACTCCAAGCGAAACTAACCTGGAAACACACTCGGTATGACCCAAGCACATTTGAGGCAAAGTAAAATACACCGGGTCAGTCTGGAATACTATCAGTGATAAATTCACAGAACACACATAGTTGTTTAACTTTGGGAAATCCTTTATGAAATCAAAGGATAATAGTAAGACCAGCCCACACATAAACACAGACGGTTTTTACCTTACTATACCCCAAAACGTTTTTGAAATCATAGTTTATTCTGATATTATCATAATGTCTAGATACCAATAATTAACAATCTAACGGAACGCTTGCATCTCACGCTCCAAATATATAGTATACTATCAAAAACCGCGGGCGCTTATTGGATATATGATTCCAACTTGACAAGTATGGGACCACCTTCCGAATTTGTATCTCTAGAGCCGAATACACTGGGTTCAACAAGAACGTCTTGCAACCCGGCCCTCACATGACCGACCACTCATTTCGCTTGAGTGTATCGAATGTATATCACCGACGGTTGGGATCAGCAACTGCCTCCCGAATTGGGACAACATCGAACATAGATTAAAGAAGCAATTGGAATTTCTCTAGATAGGTGATCATACATCCTAATGGGAGCAACCCACATAGCCATGCTGCCTGCCCGATTTTTGTCATTTCCCGGTTGATGAGGCTTGAGGCCAGAACTTAACTTTAAAACATCTGGTCATCATTCACTTTGAATGCCACATCGTCAGATCCGTCAAATCACTAATTGACGTCCACAAATATACTATGGGTATTAAAGAAGTTCCCCTCTTTTCCACCAACTCGGTATACTTGTAAAAATCAACGTACGTGGTTCTAAGGAAATACTCTGTCAGACATTCGTCCATACAAGTCATCTAGGAACAGGATGAACCGAAGGCACCCTCCCACTGCATCCTTTTGTAGGAATCACCCCAAGGATCAATATCAAGTAGTCCTTGCAATCCGTAGATTTCAACCACGACAGAATCACAAATCAAATAATTCTGGTTGCAAGCCAGAGAAATTCGACCAGTAGTCCTTCCGCTTATGAAGATCCACGGTCTTCACTTGCTCCGTCTTCAATCGACGTCTTCACGCATTTGTTGGTCGGAATGGTTTTCGAATATAGATTCGATCCCGGACTTTCCGTACCAACAATCGTATTTGGTCAGGTTTTGATAGTCAGTGTTTTAACTATCAAATAACAAATGTGTCAATGAGTTTGCTGATTTAGTACTTGGCACTACCTGGCCTATTTAAATTATATATATACTTAACCAAATGGTTAATCAACTTTTAAATCTCCCAGTATATTCAAAACATTATATTTATACTTATTCTATTATAACAGGACTGTATATATGATTTTGGGTACGAATATATATATGTGTGTGTGTGTATATATATATATATATATATATATATATATATATATATATATACGTAACCCTACCCAGCTTTCCATTTCCATCGGGAATATCGATAAATTTCTTTAAAACCCTTTTCTTTTTTCTTATATTCGAGCAACCCACGATATCCATATATGTATATACTTAATGATATAAACCAAATTTCCTCTGATTAACTCTGACTGATTTACTTTGATCCATTAACTCTAACTTGACTAACACGACTTATTTAACTCAACTAGACTAACTTGACTTGATTACTCCTATCGTTAACTAATATTCGACTTACTCCATTCGCTTGACTCTAGATCGCAGCGATCACAATGGTTACGCCTGATTCCCTCAGGAAAAAATCCGACCGTCGTAGGCTATCTGCAGCCCTGCGAATTATGCTAGCAGTCGTATGCAATGGAAACTCTTCCTGAATAACTATGTTTGCCTAGCTCTATCTCAAATACTATATTCGATCAACTCTAATTGAATAACAAATGTTCAATATAATTTGAAATCAATATTCTTATTTCTTTGAAAACTAATATTGCCATAATATTTATTTCCCAAAACCTTGCATTAGAGTTCGATATTCCTAGTATAAGGTAAACCAAATCTCAACACTTTCCAGTTATTCCAAACAAATATCATTCCTCGATAATAGTGATGCTAACCAAGTTGGGGTATTTTAGTTACCTCTCAGACCTTGATCGACCCGTTCTTACCTTAGAATAATATTAGTTTAACCATTAACATCAAAACCTCATTTTCCCTTCGATTTCAAATCTGGTTTTAAAACCATCCCTTATACTGAAATTCTCATTTAATCCTCTCTTTACATAACTTGTTTGATTAAGTAAATATCCATAAAACACCACCTTTACTTACCGATTCCATTTACCATCCTCATCTGAAACTTGGATTATAAACCTCTTTATAAACTTTTACCACTTCCTTGGTCGAACTATAATGCCACTTAAGTCATTTCTTAATTGAAATCCTATTTAAAAGTCATTTCTCTAATTGTCAGAAATAATAATAATAACTTCAACATTAACTATATAAGAATAGTTAACTTTGCTATTTATCAAAAATATGATAATTATCACTTTTAAAAAGTTGATTAAACAATACTTTACTAATTTAACCCTAACCAATTTAATAATTATTTTGAGGTTTAGTTAATCGAAGATTAACTAAAAAAGTAACACTAAACAATTCAAGAATTTCCTTAATTATAGTTAATCAAAGATTAACTAATTATTAAACACCTCTCGCAAAATTTGACGAATATTCAGAACCCAATTAATTCCATTCTATTTCAAGTTGGTCTCATTTTCAATTTAAGCTAAACACGGCTGATTTGGTCAACCGTACACCTCGGTTAACCATTAACTGAATTCCATTTGCCATTTCCCTGTTAAATTAATTAAATAACTCAATTAGTTTAAAATCACCTTTTAGTTGTTTAAAAACAATTTTCCCACCAGTCCGCAGGTAAAATCTGTGGCTTTCTGTACTTTTAAAGCTGGTGTAAACCATTTAAATAATCCCTTTATAAACTTGATTAAAATATGTATTTATAAAACTTCTAATTTAATTACTTATATAAAATAATCGAAAACTTTAACTTAGTTATAAAATAAATTTATAACTTTAAAACCGCATCGATCCACCTGACGGTACACGACACTTACAACAACATATTTCAGGCCATTTCCTGCCAATGACCAGATCAACACTGTCAATTGACTTCAATCACAACAATGATGAAGATCTATTCAATCATCACATTTAAACAGGGTTTGGTGTCAGTCAGGTTGAACAATTCATATATATGCACAACAAACAAAAATACAGTTTATTTGAGGAATCCGGTTGGATCCCTCCAACCTGTTCTTCTCTGCATCACAGATAACAGTTGGTTGAAATATAAGGATTAAATAAATGATGGAATATAAATAACTGCAATCAATCAAACAATAACAACCAATTTGCATCCATCGCATCCATTCAGCCAATTTATACAGTTAACTGTAATCTATACTTTACTATGAATGTACCACATCACAAGATTCCAGAAGGTGTGAGAATTAACTCACCAGATTTTATTCGGTTGACAGTTGACGCGTTTGTTGCTTTTAAATTCAGTCGAGCATTCAAAATTAGCTGAATTTTCAACTGCGTCAGATCAGATCCTAGTCAGTGCCATCGTCTAGAGCTCCTCCCTGCGATCCCAACGGATCTAGTTTCGTCAGATTTCGTCAACGTATGAAAAAGATACATTCGTTTTAAGTTTGAATAAATTATACGATATGTATAACTAACTAATTATAAATTAATTAATTAATTATTAACTAACCTCTTACCTTAATTAACCGTTAAACTTGTCCACGTCAGATCGTATTATTGTAGCCACGCGTTTTCTTCCTCTGATGTCCAAGAACCCCGATCCTCTTCTGCCCTAAAGCTCAGCTCCTTCAATCGATCACCGTCGACGCCTGGCAGCGCCAGAGACCCCCTCGTCGACCTCATCATAACCGCCATTCATTCCTCCACCTTCGCCAGTGTCCATGGCCACCCAAACCCCCTTCGTCCGCCAAAAAAATCAAGATGAACGGAAAAGGAACATAAGCCAATTTCTCCGACCCCACGCCACGCCAGGCACAACCACCACCTCAGATCGAAGCAGCGCCCTCCTCCGCACCTTTTTGCTTCAGGACCGGTCACCATTGACACCCATGTTGGCCAGAAAATGGCCAAAACCGATCGCCACTCACATACCACGGCCAAAAAATCTGTTTCACGTTCATCCCCTCACTCCGATCTCTTCCGACCAATGTTGAACCTCCGACCGGTGTCAAAATGAAGCTGTAACTCCCCTCTTTCATTCCCCCAAGGTCTGGGCATTTAAAATTGGACCATTTTCTTGAATTTCAGATAATAGTAAAGGTAGTTTTCCTTGGTTTTCCATCGATTCCGGCCACCATAGGTCGCGAAACCTCGCCAACTTTTTACAGCAGCTTCTCCTCGACCCGATCTACAACTTTCGCTTTGGAACCCCCTTCAAATTCTTCACGGATCGAGAGAAATAAATTGTTTTGTGATCGAGGACTTATTTGCAAAATTGCAGAATGGAAATGGGATTTGGCTGGAAATTTCTGATGTAGGGGTATATATAGATGAGGAAATAATATACTTTAAGTTGATGTGACGAACGATATTGACTAACGATTTTTATTTCGTACCTATCGCTATTTTAAACATTGTTTATTCGCTGCTGCACTCACATACAAACCCCGTTCGAGACGCGATTGGACGGCATGGTATAATTTGACGATACGGTCCCAACGAAACTTGTTTCGTCGAATTCCGAGTCCGTTTTCTCAAATAGCGTCCATACACGTCCAAATTGATCGATTTATTTTGCATTTTATTTTGCCACGCTCACAGAATAACACCATTTTGCGTGCAACTTGAAATCTAGCAATAATTTACTATTGCGGTCCCAATAAAATTTGTTTCGTTGAAAATAGAGATCGTTTGAAAAATGTCCCTTTTATAGCTGCCAATTTAAAATAAATTAAATTAATTTTAAAATACTTCAATATAATATATATAAAATATTTCCATTGGCCATACACGACCAGAATTTGATAAACTATCAATAGAAAATATCCCGGGTTGAATTCCAAGCCAAATCGATATATAAAATATTTAAAAACCCTCATTTTATATAAACACAGCACTATTAAAATAAAGGAAATTCCATAGCGTTTTTTTCAAAATTTGATTTGGACATAAAATAAAATCTACATGATTAAAATTGGATTTTTCTCTGCCATTGGAAAGGTATCGTCAAACCGGTCCCGACGTTTCTTGTTTCGAGGAAATCTGACTTATTTTGAACCCGGTACGACTAATTGAAGTTCAAAATGCCAAATCGCGTACTGCCGCGCCGCTACAGCTCGTTATTTAATTAAATTATAAACCATATCGCTCAACTATCGTTTTCGAATCGAAATCGTCACTATATCTTCAATATAACCAATATTTGATCACTTTAAACTGTCCGGTCATAATATATTTCAAATTCTATATTTCCCCAAATATTTTTGAAATTAAAATATTATTTTATTATTTATTTAAATAATACATTCCAAATAAAATCTTTAAATTCGATTATTTAAATTCAAACCAATATTTTAAATAATTTAAATAATCCAAATAAATTAGCAGAAATATACGGGTCGTTACATTCCTTCCCCTTAAAATAATTTCGTCCTCGAAATTGCTAAGGTAGAAGAACGTTCAACCCCATTATCCTTCCAAAAATAATATATTTTAAAATTCGAATATATTTTCAAACTGACCCAATTGGTTTTTAAAACCAATTTATTTCAAACAAAAGAATTTTCCAAAAATCTTCAAAAAAATTCTAACACCATAAATTTTGGAAAAATTTCGGCAGAGTCTCCCCTGCACGGAGGACCATCTGCAATATTGCAGGATCAAGAAATAGATATACATCGACCATCATGGTCGGAAAAATCAAAAACCCAAACTCAAATCCCAAACAAAAATAAAAAATTACATATTTGCGTAGGCGTACCTTTTTGTGAGTGATATCACGCGATAAGCGATATATTTTATTCGAGCTTGCTTAATTATTGTGCAGCTCTGGATTCGATTAACTCCAGAATTTCTCCTTTGGACTGATTTAAAGATGAACTGGCTCGTCTGCACCTGTTCTTAACTTAAACCAATTCATTAGTTACCAAAACCAATGTCAATTAGGTTCAAACCATCCATATCATACATATCACATAATTATTCACATACAATTCTATTCACACGAGATTCTAATTGTTTATAGTCACTTGATTTATTTGAATTATTTATTTCATATTGGTTTTCAACCAATTCGATTCATGTTCAGACTCATATTCATGAGATCGAGCACACCATCCAAACATATCACACAATCAACATTAACAAATCCAAATAATTTGCCTATAATATAATGATTTGTGAAAATCATTACCTTTATTATTTTATAAATAAACCAGGCAAAATAAATTCAAAAATAATTTAAATATAAAATCACAAATACGTGCTCTCATATATATATACATGAACTCAATCTAGGGTGTTACTAACCCCATCTCTATTGAGTCACACCACAGAGCCAAGCTTATCACTAAACCAATAGCTCTGATACCACTGTAACGACCCAGGGAAAAATTCGACACTCGAATTTTCGACAACAATACATAAACCCGTATTACTTGCCAAAAACCCAAGTGCCGAACCCTAGATTGTCAAGAGAAAGAAATTAAAGGGTGAGAATAGAAAGAAAAAATATTAGAATAGAAGAAAGAAGAAGAATACATCATCAGAATCTCACAGCGGAACGAATAGAATATAATATCAAATACCTTTATACAAAAGAACAGTATATACATACCAATCATCAGAGCACAACATACATCAGACACAGCGGAAAAATACTTTATATAACTAGCGGTGAAGCCGCGTGCTTCCAGCTCCTGAAACTCCAAGCAAACCTAACCTGGAAACACATTCGGTGTAACCCGAGCACATTTGAGGCAAAGCAAAATACACCGGGTCAGCCTGGAATACTATCAGTGATAAATTCACAGAACACACATACTTGTTTAACTTTGGGAAACCCTTTATGAAATCAAAGGATAATAGTAAGACCAACCCACACATAAACACAGACGGTTTTTACCTTATTATACCCCAAAACGTTTTTGAAATCATAGTTTTTTCTAATATTATCATAATGTATAGATACAAATAATTAACAATCTAACGGAAAGCTTGCATCTCACGCTCCAAATATATAGTATACATTCAAAAACCGCGGGTGCTTATTGGATATTGGATTCCAACTTGACAAGGTATGAGACCACCTTCCGACTGTGTATCTCTAGAGGCGAATACATTGGGTTCAACAAGAACGTCTTGCAACCCGGCCCTCACATGACCGACCACTCATTTCGCTTGAGTGTATCGAATGTATATCATCGACGTTTGGGATCAGCAACCGTCTCCCGAATAGGGACAACATCAAACATAGATGAAAGAAGTAATTGGAATTTCTCTAGATAGGTGATCATACATCCTAATGGGAGCGACCCACATAGCCATGCTGCCTGCCCGATTTTTGTCATTTCCCGGTTGATGAGGCTTGAGGCCAGAACTTAACTTTAAAACATCTGGTCATCATTCACTTTGAATGCCATATCGTCAGATCCGTCAAATCACTAATTGACGTCCAAAAATATTCCCTGGGTATTAAAGAAGTGCCCCACTTTGCCACCAACTCGGTATAGTTGTAAAAATCAACGTTCGTGGTTCTAAGGAAATACTCTGTCAGACATTCGTCCATACAAGTCATCCAAGAACAGGATGAACCGAAGGTACCCTCCTACCACATCCTTATATAGGAATCACCCCAAGGATCAGTAGCGAGTAGTCCTTGCAATCCGTAGATTTCAACCACGACAGAATCACAAATCACATAACTCTGGTTGCAAGCCAGAGAAATTCGACCAGTAGTCCTTCCGCTTATGAAGATCCACGGTCTTCACTTGCTCCGTCTTCAATCGACGTCTTCACGCATTTGTTGTTCGGAATGGTTTTCGAATATAGATTCGATCCCGGACTTTCCGTACCAACAATCGTATTTGGTCAGGTTTTGATAGTCGGTGTTTTAACTATCAAATAACAAATGTGTCAATGAGTTTGCTGATTTAGTACTTGGCACTACCTGGCCTATTTAAATTATATATAACTTAACCAAATGGTTAATCAACTTTTAAATCTCCCAGTATATTCAAAACATTATATTTATACTTATTCTATTATAACAGAACTGTTTATATGATTTTGGGTACGTGTGTATATATATATATATATTTATCCCTATCCAACTTTCCATTTCCATCAGGAATATCGATATATTTCTTTAAAACCCTTTTCTTTTTTCTTATATTCGAGCAACCCACGATATCCATATATGTATATACTTAATGACATAAACCAAATTTACTCTGATTTACTCTGACTGATTTACTTTGATCGATTAACTCTAACTTGACTAACACGACTTATTTAACTCTACTGGACTAACTTGACTTGATAACTCCTATCGATTAACTAATATTCGACTTACTCCATTCACTTGACTCTAGATCGCAGCGATCACAATGGTTACGCCTGATTCCCTCAGGAAACATCCGACCGCCGTAGGCTATCTGCAGCCCTGCGAATTATGCTAGCAGTCGTACGCAATGGAAACTCTTCCTGAATAACTATGTTTGCCTAACTCTATCTCAAATACTATATTCGATCAACTCTAATTGAATAACAAATGTTCAATATAATTTGAAATCAATATTCCTATTTCTTCGAAAACTAATATTGCCCTAATATTTATTTCCCAAAACCTTGCACTAGAGTTCGATATTCCTCGTATAAGGTAAACCAAATCTCAACACTTTCCACTTATTCCAAACTAATATCATTCCTCGATAATAGTGAAGCCAACCAAGTTGGGGTATTTTAGTTACGTCTTAGACCTAGATCGACCCATTATTACCTTAGAATAATATTAGTTCAACCATTAACATCAAAACATCATTTTCCCTTCGATTTCAAATCTGGTTTTAAAACCATCCCGTATATTGAAATCCTCGTTTAATCCTCTCTTTACATAACTTGTTTGATTAAGTAAATATCCATAAAACACCACCTTTACTTACCGATTCCATTTACCATCCTCATCTGAAACTTGGATTATAAACCTCTTTATAAACTTTTACCACTTCCTTGGTCGAACCATAATGCCACTTAAGTCATTTCTTAATTGAAATCCTATTTAAAAGTCATTTCTCTAATTGTCAAAAATAATAATAATAACTACAACATTAACTATATAAGAATAGGTAACTTTGCTATTTATCAAAAATATGATAATTATCACTTTTAAAAAGTTGATTAAACAATACTTTACTAATTTAACCCTAACGAATTTAATAATTATTTTGAGGTTTAGTTAATCGAAGATTAACTAAAAAAAGTAACACTAAATAATTCAAGAATTTCCTTAATTATAGTTAATCAAAGATTAACTAATTATTAAACACCTCTCGCCAAATTTGACGAATATTCAGAACCCAATTAATTCCATTCTATTTCAAGTTGATCTCATTTTCAATTTAAGCTAAACACGATTGATTTGGTCAACCGTACACCTCGGTTAACCATTAACTGAATTCCATTTGTCATTTCCCTGTTAAATTAATTAAATAACTCAATTAATTTAAAATCACCTTTTAGTTGTTTAAAAACAATTTTCCCATCAGTCCGTAGGTAAAATCTGTGGCTTTCTCTGCTTTTAAAGCTGGTGTAAACCATTTAAATAATCCCTTTATAAACTCGATTAAAATATATATATTTATAAAACTTCTAATTTAATTACTTATATAAAATAATCGAAAACTTTAATTCAGTTATAAAATAAATTTATAACTTTAAAACTGCGTCGACCCACCTGACAGTAGATGACACTTACAACAACTTATTTCAGGCCATTTCCTACCAATGACCAGATCAACACTGTCAATTGACTTCAATCACAACAATGATGAAGATCTATTCAGTCATCACATTTAAACAGGTTTTGGTGTCAGTTAGGTTGAACAATTCATATACATGCACAACAAACAAAAATACAGTTTATTTGAGGAATCCGGTCGGATCCCTTCAACCTGTCCTTCTCTGCATCACAGATAACAGTTGGTTGAAATATGCGGATTAAATAAATGATGGAATATAAATAACTGCAATCAATCAAACAATAACAACAAATTTGCATCCATCGCATCCAATCAGCCAATTTATACTGTTAACTGTAATCTATACTTTACTATGAATGTACCACATCACAAGATTCCAGAAGGTGTGAGAATTAAATCACCAGATTGTATTCGGTTGATGGTTGACGCGTTTGTTGCTTTTAAATTCAGTCGAGCATTCAAAATTAGCTGAATTTTCAACTACGTCAGATCAGAGCCTAGTCAGTGCCATCGTCTAGAGCACGTCCCTGCGATCCCAACGGATCCAATTTCGTCAGATTTCGTCAATGTATGAAAAAGATACGTTCGTTTTAAGTTTGGATAAATTATACAATATAACTAACTAACTAATTATAAATTCATTAATTATTAACTGACCTCTTACCTTAATTAACCATTAAACTTGTCCACGTCAGACCGTATTACTGTAGCCACGCGTTTTCTTCCTCTGATGTCCAAGAACACCGATCTTCTTCTGCCCTAAAGCTCAGCTCCTTCAATCGATCACCGTCGACGCCTGGCAGTGCCGGAGACCCCTTCGTCGACCTCATCAGAACCACCATTCACTGCTCCACCTTCGCCAGTGACCATGGCCCTCCAAACCCCCTCTGTCCGCCAAAAAATCAAGATAAACGGAAAAGGAACATCAGCCAATTTCTCCGACCCCACGCCACGCCAGGCACCGCCCCACCTCAGATCGAAGCAGCGCCCTCCTCCGCACATTTTTGCTTCAGGACCGGTTACCCTCGACACCCACGTTGGTCGGAAAATGGCCAAGACCAATCGCCACTCACACACCACGGCCAGAAAAGCTGTTTCACGTTTATCCCCTAACTACGATCTCCTCCGACCACTGTTGAACCTCTGACCGGTGCCAAAATGAAGCTGTAACTCCCCTCTTTAATTCCCCCAAGGTTTGGGCATTTAAAATTGGACCATTTTCTCGAATTTCAGAGAATAGTGAAGGCAGTTTTCCTTCGTTTTCTATCGATTCCGGCCACCACAGGTCGCGAAACCTCGCCAACTTTTTACAGCAGCTTCTCCTCGACCCGATCTACAATTTTCGCTTTGGAACCCCATTAAATTCTTCACGGATCGAAAGAAATAAATTGTTTTGTGATCGAGGACTTGTTTGCAAAATTGTAGAATGGAAATGGGATTTGGATGGAAATTTCTGATGTAGGGGTATATATAGATGAGGAAATAATATATTTTAAGTTGATGTGACGAACGATATTGACTAACAATTTTTATTTCATACCTATCGCTATTTTAAACATTGTTTATTCGCTGCTGCGCTCGCATATAAACCCCGTTCGAGACGTGAATGGATGGCATAGTATAATTTGACGATACGGTCCCAACGAAACTTGTTTCGTCGAATTCCGAGTCCGTTTGCTCAAAAAGTGTTCGTACACGTCCAAATTGATCGATTTATTTTGCATTTTATTTTGCCACGCTCACAGAATAACACCGTTTTGCATGCAACTTGAAATCTAGCAATAATTTATTGTTGCGGTCCAAATAAAATTTGTTTCGTCGAAAATAGAGATCATTTGAAAAATGTCCCTTTTATAACTGCCAATTTAAAATAAATTAAATTAATTTTAAAATACTTCAATATAATATATATAAAATATTGCCATTGGCCATACACGACCAGTATTTGATACACTATCAATAAAAAATATCCCGGGTTGAATTCCAAGCCAAATCGATATATAAAATATTTAAAAACCCTCATTTTATATAAACACTGTGCTATATATAAAGGAAATTCCATAGCTTTTTTTTTTCAAAATTTGATTTGGACATAAAATAAAATCTACTCGATGAAAACTGGATTTTTCTCTGCCATTGGAAAGATATCGTCAAACCGGTCCCAACGTTTCTTGTTTCGAGGAAATACGACTTATTTTGAACCCGGTACGACCAATAGAAGTTCAAAATGCCAAATCGCGAACTGCCGCGCCGCTGCAGCTCGTTATTTAATTAAGTTATAAACCATATCGTTCAACCGTTGTTTTCGAATCGATATCGTCACTATATCTTCAATATAACCAATATTTGACCACTTTAGACTGTCCGGTCACAATATATTTCAAATTCTATATTTCCCCAAATATTTTTGAAATTAAACTATTATTTTATTATTTATTTAAATAATATATTCCAAATAAAATCATTAAATTCAATTATTTAAATTCAAACCAATATTTTAAATAATTAAAACAATTTAAATAATCCAAATAAATTAGCAGAAAAATACGGGTCGTTACGCATATTTTATAAATGAATGTGTCATTTAAGTTAGGAAACATATTTTATAAATGAATGTGTCATTTTAGTTAGAAAACCTATTTTATAAATAAATGTGTCATTTATGTTAGAAAACATATTTTATAAATAAATATATCATTTATGTTAGAAAACATATTTTTTAAATAAATATGTTATGTAAATAAAAATGTCAGCTTATTAAAAAATGTCATTTATTTAGAATAATGTCATGTTAGATAAAAATGTCATTTATTTAGAATAATGTCATGTTAGATAAAAATGTCATTTATTTAGAATAATGTCATGTTAGATATAAATGTCATTTATTTAGAATATGTTCATGTTACAATAAAATGTCATATATTTAGAATATATTCATGTTACTATAAAATGTCATATATTTAGACTATGTCATGTTACATAAAAAGTCATTTATTTAAAATATATTCATGTTATATAAAATGTCATATATTTAGATTATGTTCATGTACAATAAAATATCATATATTTAGATTATGTTCATGTTACATAAAAATGCCACATATTTAGATTATGTTCATGTTAAATAAAATTGTCATTTATTTAGAATGTCTTTTTCTGAAAATAAAAATTGTCATTTAGTTAGAATATATTTTTGTAAATACAAATATGTCATTTAATTAGAAATATCATGTTAAAATTAAAATATCAATTTTTATTTATTATGTTAAATACTAGAATTGTAAACAAATAAAAACATTTATTTTTATTTGTCATGTTAAATAATGAAATTTTATATAAATAAAAATATCCTTTTATTTGTCATATTTAAAAATAGCTTTCTTTTATCTATCACTAGGAAACATTAAACATTTTATATAAATAACTTATCTTTTTATATTGTCATTAGGACATTAAAACATGTTATGTAAATAAATTATCCTTTTATATTGTCATTAGAACTAGAACATATGTACGTTGACAAAATTATCTTTTTATTTTGTCACTTGAATTTGAAAATATGTATGTAGACAAAATTGTCTTTTTATTTTTTTTCATTAGAAGAATATAACATGTATTCAAATAAAATACATTTTATTGGACATTATAAACATAATAACATGTTTTGTTCATTATCGTCAACATATTAGCGGAATTAGAATTGGTTAAATTCATTAACCAATGATTCATTTAGATGGACTGTTGTTGTTTGAAAACCTTACACGGGTATTGGGATGATATTTGTTATACACTAGTCCCAATATTAGTTATATGTCAATCGATGGATTGACAGTCTGTGATGAGCATTATTTATTTATTTTTATGCTCACACAGATGTAAATTTCACTCTGGATGTGAATGGATTGTTTAATGATTATTTACCATTATTTTCATGTACATGCGATGTATGAAATCCATATAACTGAAATTATATGGTAATTAATTGAGTCGCATTCCAATTTAGGATATCTTTATATAAAGAATAATTTAAAATAAAGAATCTTTTAAAATAAAGAATCTTTTAAAATAAAGAATATTTTAAAATAATGAATATTTTAAAATAATATTTAATGAAGAATAAGATTATGATTTTTTATGACCATTTTTGGATGGGCACAAAAATATAAAAATATGAAGACGAATTAAGTAGAAACGCCATTTTAACCCGAACGGGTTTATCGATCGATTTTATTCATTTTATAATGAATATAAAAAAGAAATGATTCAAAATCTAATATTTTGAAAATTTTAATATTATAATATGATAAAGATATAGAATATTCAATTTTGATTTAAAATTGAAAAATGGACTTGAAATCGTTTTAAAATGAATTTATAAATATTTTGTAAAATACCTTTTAAAGGAAATCGACGATATTGGTAATATATATATAATTATTGAATGGCCTGAATAGAACGCGCCGCGATGCGACCGTTCGCGAATTTCGACCATCAACTTCAAATTGATGTAACAGGAGATCCGACAGTTGGATTTTCCTAAATCCAGAACCGTTGGGTTCGTATCGAAAAGAGCTTTCTAATGAATATAAGAGTTTAGAAATCTAACGGTTGGATTTGGAATTATGTCCAAATCAAATTTGAAAAAGGTCGTTATGGATGTAGTTCGGTGGCCATTATTGGAAACCGACTATACGGGCCTAAATAAAATTATTAAAAATATGAAAAAAATTATGTAAAATCATAATAAATGATTTGGAAAGAATTTGGATGAAACTTTCCATATTTGAAAAGACAAAAATACATTTTTATCGAAATGAACTAGTTATTAATTAGAATAAATCATTAAATTAAGATATAATTAAGCTTTCAAATTACTTAATATTAAATTGTAATTAAATAAAATAAATTGGATTTTGGGTTGTCGTGAATGGTGTCTTAAATAACACTGTTCTGAAACCTAGTCAAGAAATGAAATGTGAATTTGGTTTATTGTGAACTGTGTTTTTAACGACATTCATTCTTTAACCTAATTAACAGTGAAAACATAAGCTGGAATTTATAAATCTTTTTATTAAGATTTAATGGAAATTTTACATAGTAAAGTTTTCCAATTTAATAGAAGAAATTGGAATTGAATAGAGTTCGATTTAATAATAATCGAGATGAGCTTCTGGAAAATAAGACCATTATTATATATGGAATTCAAAAGTCTTTACCGTTATTCCATTTATTCTGATACGAAAATTTATATCGATTATATATTGATTTGATTTCTGTTAAAATTACGTATTTAATGGAATACGATTTTGGGCTTATCGTGAACTGTGTTTTAAATGACATTTGTTTTTTAACCCAGTTAAAGACAAAGTTAATTTCTTAAAGTTGAATAATCATAAAGTAATGATTTTTGATATTAAAACCAAATTGGTGTTTCAATAAATCTTTTAAAAGAAGATTAAAGAATAAATTTAAAAGAATTTATCTTTGATAAAATTAATGGGAACCTTTCCCTAATAATGTGAATATTTTATTAGAAGATATTCTAAATTGGAATAAGGCGTATGATGTGTATCTATAGCACTTAACTATTGATTATAAAATACGCGAGTTATTAGGAAAGACCGGGTTCAACCCATTCTGAATAATTACTACGACGATTAAAAGTCGAAGATGAAGAAGGTGGTTGAAGACCAGAGATCTTCACATCGTTTGGATGATTACAGATGTCTTGATTGGGAGGCATCCCAACACAAGGTAATAAGTGGTGATCGTCCAAACGTACTTGGGGATCGATGGAACCTCTCTCCTATATTGGACATATGGGATGAGGAATAAGGTGTCTCCGGTTTCGTTCAGACCCAGAACGGACTTGTAAATGGATGGTATGTCTGACGTTGTATTCCTTTATGATGTATTCATTGATCTCTGCTAAATATATATATCTGTTTGGTGGCGGAGAATTTATTCTCTTGCTTAACACCCTTCTCTGAGACGTATGAGCTTAGAGGTTATATATTGGCAGAAATCAATGGAATGGTATGGATTGACGATGTGGCATGCTAAGATGCAAATGATCAAGGCTTATTGTTAAAATCCAGAGCCTTGTGGTTGATGATCAAAGCACAACTTTATTTAGCATAACTTTATGTAGCGTTACTTCGCGAGCCTCACACCCCAGTATAAACCAGAAACGGGAGAAGAATCCAGGGAGGACATGCGCTTCTTTCTAGCTAGAAGTGGTGTCATGGTATGGAGCCCAGAAATTTTTACTTATCTGGATGATGGAATGAGGTGCCTCGGATTTGAGTCCCTAGTGGCTCTATATTTATGCACCATTGGGCGGGGAAACCTATTGTTCAGGAGTTATAATCCACTAAAATATTTATGGACCGGCCCTATGGGTTCTAAGGGCTCACTTGAGTCTGAGTCCTGAGGTACGGGCTAGAGTGTCTCGAAATCAGTAAGGACGATCCCTTGCCTTGGTTCATGATGGAAATCCAACTTCCAAGACGACACCATATGGTTTTGATTGTAAAACTAGTATGGCGATATAGTATATGGTAGTTATGCCATCTATGTTTTATACATTATGATTGAAATTGTTTTTGAAACATATATACACTAATAATAATATCAAATCCTTTTTATCGTATCAAGCATTTTTGACCATTATAAGGTAAAACTCTATCCTCCGGCTTGGCTTGCATTGTGTGATGGGACATGAGTCTTATAATGGTTTCATTTTTCTAAAAAGTATTGCGTTGTTTAACGATTTACTTTATTTATGCACTGGTAATCCAATGGAGTAAACCCGTTCCGTGTTAGCGGCATGAACCTGTGATTAGCCTTAATATTAAATAGGTTAAGTAGATTTCTTATTCCAGTCCCATAATCAACTCGTAATTTGTTTCACTTGCAAACTCGAGTGCCCTCTTTTCTACACGGGCAGTCGAGTGGCTTGTTTTGCAGATATTTATTATTGAGCAGGATTCTGGATCGAAGCCTAAAGTTGTGTCCAGAACATTGATAGTCTTCCGCTATGTTAGTTTATTTGTTCCGCTGCGCTATATTAAAATTATTGTAAATTATCTTCCGCTGTGTTATATTTGATGTACTCTGATATTCTGTACTCTGATGTAACATTATTATGATGTTTATAAAAGTCTTCTGTTATTTGTTCTGATGTGTTGTATGACCAAAGTTAGTGTATCCGGCGATTTCCCGCGAGGGGGATTTTCTGGTATTACACGAGTCAACTGTTCTGTGTTGAAATTAATATAATAGAACTGCTTTTGACGAATACTTTTTCAAACTAAATAAATGTGCTATAAAATGAATCTTTTAATTTATTGTGTTTAAAGTAATTATTGAACTTTTTTTTAATGAAGTAAATTAAAATTTAAATTGATTAATTATTTTATTTGTAGTTAATCAGGAATTTAACTGTTGTACTATAGTTAATGTTAAAGTCAATTATTATTCTAATTATTAATAATTGAAGTGAATACCCTTTTTAATTGGAAATTTAATTAAGAAATAATCAGGTTTATGATAAGACACGAGTTGAATCTAAAAAACAATTTACGAAGGGATGTTAGGATGAAATTCAGCTTTATAAACAAAGTTAATAAAGGAAATTAAAGTTAATGCAATGATTTGAATTAGATTTACTTAATAATAAATTAAGTAAATTAATTTGAAGTTAAAATGATATTTTCAAGGAAAATAAAAGGAGCTTTGTAAAATTATAGCTATATTTTCAAGATAAATGAAATGGTTTGTGAATTTATTATTCTCAAAGAGATAAGAGTTAGTATTTGTTTCCAAAGTAACGAAAACAAAAGAGTTTTGTCGAGTAAAATCTATGGAATTAAAAAATAGAACTTGTTTTAAATAGATAAAACAAGAAGTTGATTTTAAACAACGTTTATAAATTTTGTAAAAATATTTATCTTCGGATAAATTGAAATATAAATTCAAGTTGAAATTATATAGAAAAGTGGATATTGGTTTTAAAACTGATATTTGTAATTGGAGCTTAGCGATTATAAAGAAAATTATAAACAAGATTATGAATATTTGGAATAAAAATGAGTTTTTTTATGAATAATTCTAAATAGAAGATGTAAATGGAATTTGGATTTGAGAGGTAAAAATCAAATGGACTTAATTATATAAAAAGAAATATTATTTGCGACTGAAAGTGAATTACGATTTAGAAGTAATTATTTTGCAAGATGGAAATATTTATAAAGTGAAATTTAAGTAAGCTTAAAATAGTAGTTTTATTCCAAAGTTCGGAATGTTAATCGAATATAGAATATTCGAAAGAGAGTTATTTATTGAAATTCGATTCACCGAATTCAGGAAAGTACTTTTTACTTTCCATTTTTTTAAACCAGATGTAATTATTTATTTATCTATTAGTTAAGTTATTTATTTAAACTAATTAATAAAAGTTATATTTTAAAATTATATATTTCAGAAACTTGGATTATAACGCTATCGTTATAATCAATGTTGCCATAAAGAAATGGATTCTTAAATTGAATCCAAGAGTTGCTTAAGCAATGTTTGTTAAGAATTAAGTTGTGAGCTTTGACTATTTCGAAGCTAAAAATGATGTTCAATTAAGGTTTGGGAGGTAATTGTACTCCCACTTGATTGACTTCATGATTGATTGAGGAATGGTTATGGTTCGGTAGTGAGGATTGGTTAGTTAATGAATGATCGATGGTTTGAGTTATAGTAACGATGTTTATATAACCTCGGTGTAATCAAATAAAAAGATTTTGGAAATGTTTCCCAAAGGAAATTAGAAATGTTTCTAAGCATAGAAAATGAAACGGATTGGTAAAAGGGAAGTTAAGTAATGGGAAATGGAAATGTTTTCCAATATTAATAACGTATGTTTTTTCAAACATAGAAAACAAGAAATGTGAAAGGATGGGAATATTTCCAAGGAATTTGAAAGGCTAAACGAGTTTTGAAGAATATCTGGGTAAAGATATTGAAAGGAATTGGAAAATGAATAATTTAATAAGAAGTTAATTTGAAAAGGGTCAGTCTTGCTTGATGGTTGATCGACAGAATTTCCATTGGAAATAGGATAGTTGGTTGTATGGATGTTTCCTTTGATAGTTAAATCGCCGGCTATAAAAGTTTGGTTTATTTTATACTTCCGTTGTCAATACGAAGAGAATGGGATCAGGTTTATTATTTGAAAACCACTCTGTATGGCATAAGCGTTGCAAATAAAAATATGTTGAAGATAATTGATGTAATGTCCCGTATTATTTGTACTCAAATATTTAATTTATTATTTCAAATATTATATTTGGAATATTAATGTATTTAAATATTAAATTCATTTATTCTGAAACGATGTTTGAATATTAATTTTATATATAATTTAAATCGAGCTCGAAATGGCGTGGTAGTTCGTAATATTGATTTTTGAACTTCAATTGGAATCCGTTTTAAGTCGAATTCTGTGAAGCAAGAAACGTTTGAATCTAGTTGATGATAATTTTCTAATGAAAGAGAAATATCTAAATTTCATGTTATAGACTGTTAGTTATGTTCAAATCAAATTTTAAAATAGTCGTTATGGAATTCGTTGTTAAAATATAATGTTTATTAATTAATATAATAAAGTTTTAATACTATTTGAACATCGGTTAACCCGAAATGTTGATATCGAGTTTTGTAACTATATGATAATTTTATTTGGACAAATATGATGATAATAATTTATTTTTATTTGAACTATTTTGGAATTTTTATAATAATTAATCGATATTTTATAAGCCTTAGAAACAGTAAATTTTCAAACGACCTCCGTTTGCGATGAAACGAGTTTTGTTGGATTTGTATTGGTAAGTTATTGCTATGTTTCAAATTTGGTAGCAATCGGGATTAACCGTGTGATCGTGGCAGCGTCAAAAGCCCTTGTTTTTATTTAATCGTTTATTTTATTTTGGCCAATTTAGATAAGGGTAACTTTAAAGGAATAAACGACTAGCTAAACGAACTCCGATTTTATTGAATTAAATTTCATTGGATCCGTAAGGAAAAGGACAAGTAGAATTTCAAGGTTTCAAGTTAATTGGATTTATTTTGTGATTATGGGAAATTTAAACACATGACTTTTAGCCTGTGATTTTTAAAGGACTTTTCACAAACGACCTTGGAATTTGACGAAACATGTCCCACCATGTTCGGAATATTTTTTATGCTAGGTTAGGAGTTTTATCTCGATTGAAGGTCATTTGTTGTGGTTTTTGAATGTTACTTCACATTGAAGTACATATAATATTAATTTATAAAATTTTCCTGTAACGACCCGTATTTTTACGGTGCATTAATAATTTATTTAATTATTTAAATAATGGTTTGGTCATTTAAAATGACCAGAATTAAATAATATTGAATATTTAATTAAAATAAATAATATAATAATATATTTAATTTCTGAAATAGTCAGAAATAGTAGAATTCACAAAATGGTGTGAATTGGATCAACTGTGATATTTAATTCAGTTTAGAATTGAATTAGAATAATGAATATATTATATAAACGACAATCGAACGTAAAATCTTAATATAATTAAAATCGAGCTCGAAATGGCGCGGCAGTTCGTTATTTGGCTATTCGAACTTTAATCGAATATACAGAAGCCGTTTTAAATCGGATTTCTATAAAACAAGAAACGTTCGGAGCTGGTGAAGTATTTTTTTCTAGTGTAAGAGAAAAATTAGGATTTCGTCGTGTAGATTTTGATTTATGTCCAAATCAAATTTTAGAAAAATCGCTATGGAATTCCTTTGAAATTTATAAATATATATTTATATTATAAAATGATTTTTAATATAAATCGAGAGCTGTATGGTATTCCACTGTGAATATATACAATAATATTTATTTATTAATATTAAATTTAAATGTTTTTAAATATATTTAAATGGTTTATTTTGAGCTTTAAAAATAGCCACTTTTACAAACAAACTCAGTTATCGACGAAACCAATTTTGTTGGATTCGTAATGTAAAATTATTGTTTGATTTCAATTTCCGTGATTTTTGGGGTCATTGTGTGGCCGTACGGGATTTTAGTGTGAAAAATAGTCAATTTTCTAACTTTAAAAATATGATGTGTGAGCAAACGGAGTCGGAATTCGACGAAACCAGTTTCTTTCGGTTCGTAATGTCAAACTGTAGATGCATGCCCATTTTCGTGATTTTTGGATAATGGATGTGCTCACAGTGATTTTTAAACCGCTTATACAAATAGCTATTGACTAAAATAAATATAAAAATCAAATAAAGAAATAATAAAACTGTAACAACCCTGAATTTTGGGGCCAATTTAAAATTTATTTTAAGTGATTTTAAATGAGTTTTGATATTTAAAATAATCTATTTTAAATAATAAGGATCACAAATTTGGTTCAAATCGAAGTTAGAATGAATAAATTAATTTTAATTATAAAAAGAGCTAGAAATAGCGCGGTAGTTTGAAAAGTCAAACTTGAACTTTGACTGACCATACAGGATGGAAAATTTAACGGATTTTAGTGAAACTAAAAATATTAGAATCTATTTAAAAATATCTTTCCAACGAATCCGAAAAATCGAAATTTCATAGCGTAAATCAAAAGTTATGGCCAATTCAATTTTTAGAAAGGTCGATGGGTAATTTGCATAGGACAAAAATGCTACTTTTTGCATACGAAGGAATTTCGACTCAAAACCACTTCCATTGAGTTCGAAATGATGTTTCTGCATTGAAAAACAGTAAACACTTATATGTTTTGAGTTTCAGAAAATATTTGTTTAAAAATGCATTTTTAATATTAAATATATTCGCCCTGAAAATAGCCATTTTTCAAAAAGTCTCAGAATCGAACGAAATTAATTTTTTTGTGATCGTATCGTCATAAGAAAGTCAAAAATAATTTTTCTAGATTTTTCTGAGTCCGTATGTGGTCCCGGTGAATTTCTGCGTACGTTTGAATTTAAAATAATGATTTTATTTAAAACTGAAAAACGAAGGCCAAGACGATCTCATGGGCTAATGAGACATATCCAGATGAGTTCGGAACGAGGGCTAAATGGTATGAACGACAGTAAGCAGGCTTGAATCGGGGTTCGGACCAAAACGGGCTTAAGCGGGCCAATTAAATATAAAAGAATTTACATTGTAGGATGATTAACATTATATTTAATGTTTAATAAAAAGAATTTACATCGTAGGATGATTAACATTATATTTAATGTTTAATAAAAATAATTTACATCGTAGGATGATTAACATTATATTTAATGTTTAATAAAAAGAATTTACATCGTAGGATGATGAACACTATTTTTAATGTTAAATAGAAAGAATTTACATCGTAGGATGATGAACACTATTTTTAATGTTAAATAAAAAGAATTTATATCGTAGGATGATTAACGTTATTTTTAATGTTAAAGTAAAAGAATTTCACCGTAGAAGGATTTAACATTATTTTTAATGTTTAAATAAAAGGATTTCACCATATGGTAATTAACATTATTTATAATGTTAGTATATAAGGAATTTGACCGTAAGATGAATTAACATTGTTTTTAATGTTAATATATAGTGAATTCCACCGTAGTATGAATTAGCATTATATTTTGTTTATGTTAAATTAAAGAGTAACTTAACTGTAGGATTGAGCTACATTATTTTTAATGTAAAGTAATAAAGTAATTTAACATAGGATGAGATTACATTATTTTATAATGTTAACATAAAAGAGAATTGACCGTATGAATGTTACATTTTTTTTTTATGAAATTAAGAAGGAATAACACCATAGGGTGAGTTAACATTATTTTTAATGTTAAAATAAAGGAATTCCACCATAGGATGAGTTTACATTTTATTCAATGTAAATAAGTAAGAATGTGACATGTAATTTCAAGTTTGCATTTTATTCAATGTAAAGAAAGCAAGAATGCGATATGTAATGAAAGTTTACATTTTAATTAATGTAAATAAAAATATGATTTTGAGAATGCATCGTTAAATAAGAAGTTTTACTATTTTAAATAATTAAAATAGAAGGAATTGTTAATAAAAATAATTATTAACAAATAAGAAGGATTTTCAATATATATATATATATATATATATATATATATATATATATATATATACGAGGATTGTTTGGGAAGTCCGAGATATTCTCATCCCAAATTAATCCAGCGGTGTTAAAGATCGAAGTAAGAAGACGACGTATGAAGACCGTAAATTTTCCCTCGAATGGACAGCGATCGAGATCCTGAATTGACTTGCTACCAATTCATGGGTCAAGGTCATTGCCCAGACGTACGCGTTGATTTCATGGATTTGACTTTCGTTCAGACCCAGAGCATAAGTTTAAATGGATGGTGTGTCTGACATCGTACTTCGTTATATATCATATTGTTGATTTTCTGTTAATATATAAATATTGGTGGTGGAGAATTTATTCTCTACTTAACACCCATTTATGTATTGATGGAGAAGCAATGGTATGGCATGGAGTGACAGTGTGGCATACTAAGATGCAATGATCAAGGTTTATTGTTGAAAAGCAGAACCTTGTGGAGACGATCAAAGCATGGCCTGTTTAGGCGTAGCTTTGTGTAACGGGACTTCGCGAGCCTCACACCCCGGTTGAGTCAAAAACGGGCGAAGGGAACGCAGGGAAAGCAGCACGTTTCTTTCTAGCTAGAAGTAGTGCCAGGGACCTCCCAGCGCTGATACTTTATTTATGTGGATGATGGAATGTGGCGCGCCTCAGATAGGTCCTATAGGACCGGGAAACGTGTGCTTAGGAATTGCCAATCCGCTAAGCTGTATTTGCGGACCGGCCCTGCCATTTCCAAGGGTTCTCCACGGGGAATCCTGAGGCACTAGCTAGAGTGTCTCGAATCGGTAAGGAGCTCCGCTCTAGCCTTGACTCATGATGGAAACCAAAATCCAAATACGAACCGACGAATTTGATTGTATTACTAGTACGGAGGCATAGTATATGGTACCTATGCTTCCTAAGATTAATACATTTACTTTGAAATGCTTTCATATACACTAATAATAATATTAGATGCGTATTTGCCGTATTTAGCATGTTTAATCGCCATAAGGTAAAACCCTATCCTCTGGTGTGCGTTGCATTGTGTGATGGGACTTGGGTCTTATGGTGATTCCATTTTTTTCCAAAAAGCATTGCGTTGTTTACGATGTACTTATTTATTTGTTATGACACTTTAAATTATGCACGGCAATCCATTAGAGTAAACCCGTTCCGCGTTAGCGGCGTGGTCTTTGGATTTGCCTTATATCTAATAGTTATTTTACCTAAGAATTCTCACACCAGTCCCACGACTGACCCATAGTTTGTTTCACCTTTTTGCAAACTTGGGTGCCCTCTTTTCCACACGGGCAGCAAAGTAGACAGGTTCATTCTTTGCTTGGAGTTTTTCTTTGGAGCCGCTTATCATTTTTCTTGGATTTGCTTTTGTGGAGAGGTGATGACTTGGAGCTAGAAGACATTTATCTTTTATTTCTATGGCATCTTTTCTTTCCGTTTTATACATCAAACTTATTTCTTTTCTGCAAACTTGTTGTAGTAGCTTAGATTCTGTGACTGCGGATTTTCTGTGATTGATGACATTATATTTTTCCGCTGCTATAATGTTATTACTCTATGAATTTCCTTTGCTATATTGTATCTGTGTTCTGTTTTATTGTATTTATGTTGTATTCCAAAAATGATTACTCCTGCTTTCACTCGTGGAAGTTTGGGGTCATCATAGTTGGTATCAGAGCTTTGGTTTACAAAGCGGAATATAACATATTTATAATAATTCGTTTACGTAGAATCACTATATTCTACGGCGAACATTTCATGGGATACATAATAGCCAGTCACTTTATCGTCATCTTTTCATTCATCCTTCGATCTTTTCTATCTCCTAGAATCACCATTTCAGTTGTTTTGACTCTCCCCTTGATCGTGCATTCGAAGAAGACTAAGTGAAGTGGCGATGCTCAATTGGCACATGTTTACGAAGGAACGAAAGGACCAACTTCTTCGGTGGAAAGCCTGATGTTATAGACGGTACCATCTCTGTTAAAAACATTCTCTGTGTTTATTCTTCCTCTTCTATTTTTCTTTTTCCTTTTCGGGGACGAAAAGTTTTTAAGTGGGGGAGACTGTAACAACCCTGAATTTTGGGGCCAATTTAAAATTTATTTTAAGTGATTTTAAATGAGTTTTGATATTTAAAATAATCTATTTTAAATAATAAGGATCACAAATTTGGTTCAAATCGAAGTTAGAATGAATAAATTAATTTTAATTATAAAAAGAGCTAGAAATAGCGCGGTAGTTTGAAAAGTCAAACTTGAACTTTGACTGACCATACAGGATGCAAAATTTAACGGATTTTAGTGAAACCAAAAATATTAGAATCTATTTAAAAATATCTTTCCAACGAATCTGAAAAATCGAAATTTCATAGCGGAAATCAAAAGTTATGGCCAATTCAATTTTTAGAAAGGTCGGTGGGTAATTTGCATAGGACAAAAATGCTACTTTTTGCATACGAAGGAATTTCGACTCAAAACCACTTCCATTGAGTTTGAAATGATGTTTCTGCATTGAAAAACAGTAAACACTTATATGTTTTGAGTTTCAGAAAATATTTGTTTAAAAATGCATTTTTAATATTAAATATATTCGCCCTGAAAATAGCCATTTTTCAAAAAGTCTCAGAATCGAACGAAATAAATTTTGTTGTGATCGTATCGTCATAAGAAAGTCAAAAATAATTTTTCTAGATTTTTCTGAGTCCGTATGTGGTCCCGGTGAATTTCTGCGTACGTTTGAATTTAAAATAATGATTTTATTTAAAACTGAAAAACGAAGGCCAAGACGATCTCGTGGGCTGATGAGACATATCCAGATGAGTTCGGAACGGGGGCTAAATGGTATGAACGACAGTAAGCAGGCTTGAATCGGGGTTCGGACCAAAACGGGCTTAAGCGGGCCAATTAAATAGAAAAGAATTTACATCGTAGGATGATTAACATTATATTTAATGTTTAATAAAAAGAATTTACATCGTAGGATGATTAACATTATATTTAATGTTTAATAAAAAGAATTTACATCGTAGGATGATGAACACTATTTTTAATGTTAAATAGAAAGAATTTACATCGTAGGATGATGAACACTATTTTTAACGTTAAATAAAAAGAATTTACATCGTAGGATGATTAACGTTATTTTTAATGTTAAAGTAAAAGAATTTCACCGTAGAAGGATTTAACATTATTTTTAATGTTTAAATAAAAGGATTTCACCATAGGGTAATTAACATTATTTATAATGTTAGTATATAAGGAATTTGACCGTAAGATGAATTAACATTGTTTTTAATGTTAATATATAGTGAATTCCACCGTAGTATGAATTAACATTATATTTTGTTTATGTTAAATTAAAGAGTAACTTAACCGTAGGATTGAGCTACATTATTTTTAATGTAAAGTAATAAAGTAATTTAACATAGGATGAGATTACATTATTTTATAATGTTAACATAAAAGAGAATTGACCGTATGAATGTTACATTTTTTTTTTATGAAATTAAGAAGGAATAACACCATAGGGTGAGTTAACATTATTTTTAATGTTAAAATAAAGGAATTCCGCCGTAGGATGAGTTTACATTTTATTCAATGTAAATAAGTAAGAATGTGACATGTAATTTCAAGTTTGCATTTTATTCAATGTAAAGAAAGCAAGAATGCGATATGTAATGAAAGTTTACATTTTAATTAATGTAAATAAAAATATGATTTTGAGAATGCATCGTTAAATAAGAAGTTTTACTATTTTAAATAATTAAAATAGAAGGAATTGTTAATAAAAATAATTATTAACAAATAAGAAGGATTTTCAATATATATATATATATATATATATATATATATATATATGTATATATATACGAGGATTGTTTGGGAAGTCCGAGATATTCTCATCCCAAATTAATCCAGCGGCGTTAAAGATTGAAGTAAGAAGACGACGTATGAAGACCGTAAATCTTCCCTCGAATGGACAGCGATCGAGATCCTGAATTGACTTGCTTCCAATTCATGGGTCAAGGTCATTGCCCAGACGTACGCGTTGATTTCACGGATTTGACTTTCGTTCAGACCCAGAGCATAAGTTTAAATGGATGGTGTGTCTGACATCGTACTTCGTTATATATCATATTGTTGATTTTCTGTTAATATATAAATATTGGTGGTGGAGAATTTATTCTCTACTTAACACCCATTTATGTATTGATGGAGAAGCAATGGTATGGCATGGAGTGACAGTGTGGCATACTAAGATGCAATGATCAAGGTTTATTGTTGAAAAGCAGAACCTTGTGGAGACGATCAAAGCATGGCCTGTTTAGGCGTAGCTTTGTGTAACGGGACTTCGCGAGCCTCACACCCCGGTTGAGTCAAAAACGGGCGAAGGGAACGCAGGGAAAGCAGCACGTTTCTTTCTAGCTAGAAGTAGTGTCAGGGACCTCCCAGCGCTGATACTTTACTTATGTGGATGATGGAATGTGGCGCGCCTCGGATAGGTCCTATAGGACCGGGAAACGTGTGCTTAGGAATTGCCAATCCGCTAAGCTGTATTTGCGGACCGGCCCTGCCATTTCCAAGGGTTCTCCGCGGGGAATCCTGAGGCACTAGCTAGAGTGTCTCGAATCGGTAAGGAGCTCCGCTCTAGCCTTGACTCATGATGGATACCAAAATCCAAATACGAACCGACAAATTTGATTGTATTACTAGTACGGAGGCATAGTATATGGTACTTATGCTTCCTAAGATTAATACATTTACTTTGAAATGCTTTCATATACACTAATAATAATATTAGATGCGTATTTGCCGTATTTAGGATGTTTAATCGCCATAAGGTAAAACCCTATCCTCTGGTGTGCGTTGCATTGTGTGATGGGACTTGGGTCTTATGGTGATTCCATTTTTTTCCAAAAAGCATTGCGTTGTTTACGATGTACGTATTTATTTGTTATGACACTTTAAATTATGCACGGCAATCCATTAGAGTAAACCCGTTCCGCGTTAGCGGCATGGTCTTTGGATTTGCCTTATATCTAATAGTTATTTTACCTAAGAATTCTCACACCAGTCCCACGACTGACCCATAGTTTGTTTCACCTTTTTGCAAACTTGGGTGCCCTCTTTTCCACACGGGCAGCCAAGTAGACAGGTTCATTCTTTGCTTGGAGTTTTTCTTTGGAGCCGCTTATCATTTTTCTTGGATTTGCTTTTGTGGAGAGGTGATGACTTGGAGCTAGAAGACATTTATCTTTTGTTTCTATGGCATCTTTTCTTTCCGTTTTATACATCAAACTTATTTCTTTTCTGCAAACTTGTTGTAATAGCTTAGATTCTGTGACTGTGGATTTTCTGTGATTGATGACATTATATTTTTCCGCTGCTATAATGTTATTACTCTATGAATTTCCTTTGCTATATTGTATCTGTGTTCTGTTTTATTGTATTTATGTTGTATTCCAAAAATGATTACTCCTGCTTTCACTCGTGGAAGTTTGGGGTCATCACAAAAACCATCCTATAGAGTACCTTTACCTTTCCTAACCCTAACCCATTTTCATTCTCAGGCAAAAACATTGCGGCGCCATATTTTCCATCGTCTGTAAACAAATCCTCTTTGAAAATTCCATGGAAATTCATACAAAATCTTTTAAAATCCAAAACAAGTATTTTTGGGTTTAGAAAGTGATTCTCTTCGATCCTATACCAATTTTGTGGGGTTCGTTCCATTCCTTGCGATCACGGTTTCATCCAGCGTGAGCTATCTATAGGGAAATTGGTGCGTTTATGGGTGATTTAAGGATCGTATTCGATCTCAGCAAGGGATTTAGCACCTTGATGGTGATTTTCATGGGAATCGGTGTTGAAAGTTTTCGTGGGTTTTTCGGTTCTGATGTAGAAGCTGGGTTGAAGGGGACGGTTGGGTAGAGGGTTTGAAGAGAGAAACGTTGGTAATTTTGGTTTGAATTTTTGTGAAAGGAGAATGTGCGGTTTGGGAATTGAGGTGCCGTAATGGCCATAAGGGGAAGTCGCGGTTTTTCTTCCTCTTGGAAGAAGAAGCACGGTATTTGTGGATCGGGTGGGTAATGGTGGAAATGGGCCTTGTAAATAGTAAGCCCAAACCATTTAAAATCATAAGTTTATTTTATTTAATTAAAGTATCAACTTAGAAAAGTAAATATCTTTGTCATACTTAATCAGAATTTCGAACGGTCTGATCCGTTGGGACCGTATGGACGGCGGCTACACCATGGAACTGGCCGGGAGTGAATTAGAGCTCGTTCGGATTTATGGTGAAATTAAACGCCTGAATCAAATCAATGACCAATTATCGTTATTTAACGATAACCGTCCAATGTGAGTAAAACTCACTAACTCTTTCTAGTTATATTTTTATAATGTATTTTTATAACTGATAAATAATGGTTGTTTGCCGTGTGTTGGCTGTTTTGGTTGAACTGTTAGTCAGTTGATTGAAAATATAGATAACGATATAAATATAAATCGTTAATCAAATATTGATTCTGTTTAGCAGAATATTTCATAGTAAAATGAAATTGATGTTAATTTTATTGTTTAACATCTGTGGATGCAAGGAAATAGGTCGGAGGGTCCCAATTGGGTTCCTCAACATTTATTTTACTGTATTCATATATTATGTTATATGATGTGATATGAAATCTGTTGTTGATTTTGTATGGTTGAATGATGCCGATCATTGTTATATGGTACGTTACATACCATAAGGAATACCGGAATGTTAAAAAGGAAATTTTCAATGTTATATTGGAAAAGAAATATTTATAAAATCAAAAGATTTTATAAAAAGAAAACTATTTATTTAGAAAATAAATAGATTAAAAAGGAAAATTTATTGGTTAAACAAATAGAAATAATTAAATGGAAATATTTGTAAAACATTTACAAATAGTGTTGAAAAGGGAAATATTTGTAAAACATTTACAAATGGATTTAAAAAGGGATGTTTATTTGTTAATTAAATAGAAAGATAAAAAAGAATATTTATTTAGAAAATAAATAAGATATCATAAAAAGGAAATACTTGAAAAGTGAATAGAATAGTATAAAAGAGGGTTTTATATTTGAAAGGTTTAGACCCGTGCTTCGCACACGGGTATAACATGCTATGGATTTAAAGCAATGATTTTAAATAGAATCTATTCTAACTGATAGATTGAGAAGATTAAATTTATAAATAATATTGTATAAATCAAATGAAATGTTTATCATTGGACAAATAGAATATATAAGTCAGGACTTATATAGAAAAGTATGAATCGATTTCAATATTGATATTTGAAACTGAATAAACGTACAATTAATCAAAGGAGTTAATCAGTTACAGTTAATCAGTTAGAGTTAATCAGTTAGAGTTAGTGAGATAGAGTTAATCGAATTAGAAATTATTGAATATTAATTCTTCAATTAGAGTTGATCGAATATAGTTACTTGAGATAGAGTTAGTCAAACATAGTTATTTAGGATGTGTTGCCATTTCGTACGACTGCTAGCGTAATTCGCAAGGCTGCAGATAGCTTACGGCGGTCGGATGTTTCCTGAGGGAATCATGCACAACCATTGTGATCGCTGCGACCTAGAGTCAAACGAATGGAGTTAAATCGAATATTAGCCATTCGAAATAAAGTTAAAAAATACATAGTTATTCGAATATAAATTAATCGAATATTAATTATTATATAGGAGTTAAATAAGTTGAGTTAATCAAGTAAGTTAATCAAGTTGAGTTAATCGAGTTGAGTTAGTCAAGATGAGTTAATCAAACCGAGTTAATCCAAATGAGTAATTCCAAAGGAGTTATTCGAAATAGTTTATCCGAATAGAATTAAAGGAGTTATTTGAAATAGTTTATTCGAATAGAATTAAAGGAGTTATTCGAAATAGTTTATTCAAATAGAATTAAAGGAGTTACTCGAAATAGTTTATTCGAATAGAATTAAGGGTGTTAATCGAATATAGTTTATTCGAAAAGAGAACTAATCGAATGTAAATCATACAAAGGGAGATTATCAATATAGTTATTCGAAGAAAGAATTATCAAATATAGTTTATTCAAAAGAGAGTTATCAAATAGTGATTATTCGAGAGTGAATTATAATTGGAATTCGATTATATCGAATTAAGGAAAGTGATATTTGCTTTCCGTTTCAAATCAAGTTTTTACTTATTTGTTAATAAATTAGTTGTTTGTTTAATTATCCAAATTAATAAAGAAAAGTTATATTTAAGTTAATATATATTCGAAAGCATGAAATTATAACACTAGCGTTATTATCAAATGATTTTTGAAGTGGATTCCTAAATAAAATCCGAGAGTTTGCGTAAGGAAGTTTGTTGAAGGGTTATAAGATGAACTTTGTTTATTTCAAGGTTAGAAATATTGTTCAGTTAAGGTCTGAGAGGTAATTATACACCAACTTGATTGACTTCGTTTTTAACTAAGGGATGGGTACGGTTCGATAGTGAAGATTGATTAAGTGAATTTAGTTAATGAGTGTAATGGTTTGAATTGGCTTAGTGATGTTTTATTTAAACATCTGTTTAAATCAAATGAATAAATTTTGGAAACATTTTCCAAATATAATCAAAGATATTTTCTAATCATAGAAAATGAAATGTTGATGAGAAAAAATACTGGAATGACAGTGATACGTGAAACAGAGATAGAAATGTTTTCCAATGAGTGATAACGTATATTTCCTAAATTGAGAAAATAAGAAATGTTGAATATATGGAAATTGGAAATAAACAAATTAATGAACTAAAGAGATAAGTGTTGATTGATGATTGATCGATAGGATTTCCATCTAGAAATAATATCGTTGTTTGCACACCTGTTTTTCTTTGATAGTTAAATCACCGACTATCAAAGTTTTTGACCGTTTTTCCGTCGTCAATACGGAAAGACCGGGATCAGATTCATTATCTGAAAACCACGCTGTATGGACATTAGCGTTTTGATCAAATATGATGAAAATCATTGGAGACAGAGTTATACAAGGGCTGTCATGTTTACAGAATAGTGCCTTCGGTTTGTCCAGTCCCAGGACAACGTGAATGGACGAATGTCCGACAGAGTATATCTAACAGATCGCGTAAGTTGATCTCTTCAAACGTACTTATGTTTGGTGGCGGAGGAATTCGTTTCTCTTAGCTTTATACCCGTGGTATTTTCGGAGAAATCAATTTGTGATTTGACGGGTATGACGATGTGGCATTTAAAGTGAATGGTGGTCAGGTGTATCAAAAATACATTATGACCTCAAGCCTCATCAACCGGGAAATGACAGAAATCGGGCAGGCAGCATGGCTGAGTGGATACCTCCCATTAGGTGGTATATCTCCTATCTAGAGGAAATCCAATTCATTCTTTTATCTATTCGATGTTGTCCCTTTTCGGGAAATGGTGGGTAGCTCCCAACCGTTGGTGGTATACATTCGATACACTTAAGCGAAATGAGTGGTCGGTCATGTGTGGGCCGGGTTGCAAGACGTTCTTGTTGAACCCAGTGTATTCGTCTCTAGATATACACTATCGGCAGGTGGTCCCATACCTTGTCATAGTTGGAATCCAATCTCCAATAAGTGCCAATGATTTTGTTTGTATACTATATATGTGGAACGTGAGATGCAAGCATTCTGCTAGATTGTTAATTACTTGTGATTAGACATTATTATAATACCAAGAGAAGTATTGATTTTGAAAGTTTTTTGGGTTATCGTAAGGTAAAAACCATCCGTGTTTATGTGTGGATTGGTCTTACAATTACCTTTTCGTTTGAAAAGGATTTTTGAAAAGTTAAACAAAAATGATTTGAGTTTACTCACACCAGTCCCATGACTGACCCAGAGTTTATTTTGTTTTGTTTTTCCCAAAACTCTTGGGTGCCCAAATTTATACGGGCAGTCAAGTAGTTTAGGTATTTACAGATATACTTTGAGGAGCTTGAAGCAGGAGGCTTCAGGATTATATAGCTATTTTTATTTCCGCTGTGCGTAAGTGTTGTACTCTGATAATGTTATTATACTGTTTTTATTGCAAAGTTATGTTATATATTATATTTTATTCGTTCCGCTGTGAGATTCATATTACTCTGATTCTGTTCTGTGGTGATCTTCTTCTATTCTAATTTTCTATCTTATCTATTCTCACCCTCTAACTTCTTTCTATTAATGATCAGGTATTTCCGATGTTCGAATAGTCAACATGGCAGTTGCATGTTGATTTTCGGAGTTGAAAATCCCGGTTCGTTACAGTGGTATCAGAGCTGAAGGTTAAGTGATTACCTTGGCTCTATGGCGTGACTCAGTAGAGATGGGGTTAGTATTGCCCTAGATTGAGTTGAGTGTATATATACGAGTGAACGTATTTTTTATTTGATATAAATATATGTTTAATATTGTGAAGATTTATTGGTTGAGTTGTTTATGGAGTTTGGTCGATCGGTTTGATCCACTGTATTGATAGGAGATTCTAAACACTCAAGTATGATAAATCGACACAGTATGTTTTGAAAGAGGGTAAATGAGATAATTTAACCCAAAGTATATTTCAATATAAAGAAAATATTTATATTCGAATTATTATAGTATGTTGGATGTATTGGTTGATTATAATGGAAACGGTTATATAAATAACCAATTTAAGTTCGTATAATATAAAAGCAAATTAACTAAATCAGAATTGGAACTAAAGTTCCTGAAATATGGAAAATGGCTTGTAAATGAATTGGATTAATTATATGAGAATTTTAAAATCCTGGGAGATTTTAAATTGTTTTACAAGCATCGTAAATGATATTTTGAAAAATACTTCAAAATGAAAGTGTTTAAAATGGTTTTGATAAGTGATATAGTATTGAACTCACTTCGATAGCTGGGAAATAACTCTGATGATACTGGCCACATCATCAGTGTTCATTTTCGAGTTGTAAGTGACGGATTACTACCAAAGATTTTGTTTTCGAATTAGTTTGGTAAAAGGAAGTTCTTTTGAATCCCGAAAGGGAATAATTTATTTTAGAAAAACTAAACTATTTAAAATCCCCAGGAAGATAGTACGAATTAAAAACAGATTAAAGAAATTCGTGAAACAAAATATGCATCGAATTGAAACCAATTAACTGGAAATTTAATTAGAATATAATATGTCAAATAAAAACAGATTTTTGAATTATGAGATAGGAAATCTGAAATGGTATTGGATTGATGAGTTAGTAGTTGGAATCAAGAATGGAACTTTGGTTTGAAATAGAATTTGGCTTGGATATGTGAATGATTTGGTTTTGAAGAAAATTGGAATTTTGTTTGGAAATGCATTTGTATATGCTGACAGGGTAGTAGATGGAAAGGATTTAGTGATATGCCCGACAAAAAGGTACACATTTATTTTTTTGGATTTGGTGATTTATGGGCCAATTTGGCAAGCCGCTTGGCTGTTTGATCTTCTTTTTGAAAGGAATGGGCCTAGAGAGGAGATTTGGGGTTTGGACTATTGACCTGTACAAAGGAGTTGCTGGCGAAATTTTCCAGAAATTTAAAGTGTTAGGAAATTTTCAGGATTTTAGAAAATTATCGCTGATAAGAATTAATTATTATTTTAATTGAAATTAAATTGGTTTGGTTGAAATTAAAGTTGGTAAGTAAACAAATAAATTTGTACTAGTCAATAGGATTTGTTCTCTGCCTTAGCAATTTCGAGGACGAAATTATTTTAAGGGGGGAAGAATGTAACGATGCATATTTTTACGGTGTATAAATAATTTATTTAATTATTTAAATAATGGTTTGGTCATTTAAAATGACCAGAATTAAATAATATTGAATATTTAATTAAAATAAATAATATAATAATATATTTAATTTCTGAAATAGTCAGAAATAGTAGAATTCACAAAATGGTGTGAATTGGATCAACTGTGATATTTAATTCAGTTTAGAATTTAATTAGAATAACGAATATATTATATAAACAACAGTTGAACGTAGAATCTTAATATAATTAAAATCGAGCTCGAAATGGCGCGGCAGTTCATTATTGGCGATTCGAACTTTAAACGAATATACAGAAGCCGTTTTAAATCGGATTTCTGTGAAACAAGAAACGTTAGGGGCTGGTGAAGTATATTTTTCTAGTGTAAGAGAAAAATCAGGATTTTATCGTGTAGATTTTGATTTATGTCCAAATCAAATTTTAGAAAAGTCGCTATGGAATTCCTTTGAAATTTATAAATATATATTTATATTATAAAAGGATTTTTAATATAAATCAAATATCGATATAACTGGAAATTTTGAAATATCGAGTTGTAAATCCAATTGGAGCTGTATGGTATTCCACTGTGAATATATACGATAATATTTATTTATTAATATTAAATTTAAATGTTTTTAAATATATTTATATATTTAAATGGTTTATTTTGAGCTTTAAAAATAGCCACTTTTACAAACGATCTCAGTTTTCGATGAAACCAATTTTGTTGGATTTGTAATGTCAAATTATTGTTAGATTTCAATTTCCGTGATTTTTGGGGTCAGTGTGTGGCCGTACGGGATTTTAGTGTGAAAAACAGTCAATTTTCTGACTTTAAAAATATGCTGTGTGAGCAAACGGAGTCAGAATTCGACGAAACCAGTTTCGTTGGGTTCGTAATGTCAAACTGTAGCTGCATGCCCATTTTCGTGATTTTTGGGTATTGTGTGTGCTCACAGTGATTTTTAAACAACTTTTACAAACAGTGATTGACTAAAATAAATATAAAAATCGAATAAAGAAATAATAAAACCATCCTATAAAATACCTATACCTTTCCTAACCCTAACCCATTTTCATTCTCAGGCAAAAACATTGCAGCGCCATATTTTTCCATCATCTGTAAACAAATCCTCTTTGAAAATTCCATGGAAATTCATATAAAATCTTTTAAAATCCAAAACAAGTATTTTTGGGTTTAGAAAGTGATTCTCTTCGATCCTATATCAATTTTGTGGGGTTCGATCCATTCCTTGCGATCACGGTATCATCGAGCGTGAGCTAGGGTTCAATCTATAGGGAAATTGGTGTGTTTATGGGTGATTTAAGGATCGTATTCGATCTCAGCAAGGGATTTAGCACCTTGATGGTGATTTTCATGGTAATCGGTGTTGAAAGTTGCTGTGGGTTTTTCGGTTCTGACGTAGAAGCTGGGAACGACGAAAACAACCAGGGGGGTGCGGGTTGTGTTTGAAGGGGACGGTTGGGTAGAGGGTTTGAAGAGAGAAACGTTGGTAATTTTGGTTTGAATTTTTGGTGAAAGGAGAATGTGCGGTTCGGGAATTGAGGTGCCGTAATAGCCATAAGAGGAAGTCGCGGTTTTTCTTCCTCCTGGAAGAAGAAGCACGGTATTTGTGGATCAGGTGGGTAATGGTGGAAATGGGCCTTGTAAATAGTAAGCCCAAACCATTTAAAACCATAAGTTTATTTTATTTAATTAAAGTATCAACTTAGAAAAGTAAATATCTTTGTCATACTTAATCATAATTTCGAACGGTCGGATCCATTGGGACCGTATGGACGGCGGCTACACCATGGAACTGGCCGGGAGTGAATTAGAGCTCATTCAGATTTATGGTGAAATTAAACGCCTGAATCAAATCAATGACCAATTATCGTTATTTAACGAAAACCGTCCAATGTGGGTAAAACTCACTAACTCTTCCTAGTTATATATTTATAATGTACTTTTATAACTGATAAATAATGGTTGTTTGCCATGTGTTGGCTGTTTTGGTTGAACTGCTAGTCAGTTGATTGAAAATATAGATAACGATATAAATATAAATCATTAATCAAATATTGATTCCGTTTAGCAGAATATTCCATAGTAAAATGAAATAGATGTTAATTTTATTGTTTAACATCTGTGGATGCAGGGAAACAGGTTGGAGGGACCCAACTGGGTTCCTCAACATTTATTTTACTGTATTCATATATTGTGTTATATGGTGTGATATGAAATCTGTTGTTGATTTTGTATGGTTGAATGATGCCGATCATTGTTATATGGTACGTTAAATACCATAAGGAATACTGGAATGTTAAAAAGGAAATTTTCAATGCTATATTCGAAAAGAAATATTTATAAAATCAAAAGATTTTATAAAAAGAAAGCTATTTATTTAGAAAATAAATAGATTAAAAAGGAATATTTATTGGTTAAGCAAATAGAAAGAATTAAATGGAAATATTTGTAAAACATTTACAAATTAGGTTGAAAAGGGAATATTTGTAAAACATTTACAAATGGATTTAAAAAGGGATGTTTTTTGTTAATTAAATAGAAAGATAAAAAAGAATACTTATTTGGAAAATAAATAAGATATCATAAAAAGGAAATACTTGAAAAGTGAATAGAATAGTATAAAAAAGGGTTTTATATTTGAAAGGTCTAGACCTGTGCTTCGCATATGGGTATAGCACGCTATGATTTAAAGCAAAGATTTTAAATAGAATCTATTCTAACCGATAGATTGAGAAGATTAAATTTATAAATAATATTTTATAAATCAAATGAAATTTTTATCATTGGATAAATAGAATATATAAGTCAGGACTTATATAGAGAAGTAAGAATCGATTTCAACATCGATATTTGAAACTGAATAAACGTAGAATTAATCAAAGGAGTTAATCAGTTAGAGTTAATCAGTTAGAGTTAATCGAACTAGAATTTATTGAATATTAATTATTCAATTAGAGTTGATCGAATATAGTTATTTGAGATAGAGTTAGTCAAACATAGTTATTTAGGATGTGTTGCCATTTCGTACGACTGCTAACGTAATTCGTAGGGCTGCAGATAGCCTACGGCGGTTGGATGTTTCCTGAGGGAATCAGGCGTAACCATTGTGATCACTGCGATCTAGAGTCAAACGAATGGAGTTAAATCGAATATTAGCCATTCGAAATAAAGTTAAAACAGACATAGTTATTCGAATATAAATTAATCGAATATTAATTATTAGATAGGAGTTAAATAAGTTGAGTTATTCAAGTAAGTTAATCAAGTTGAGTTAATCGAGTTGAGTTAGTTAAGATGAGTTAATCAAACCGAGTTAATCCAAATGAGTTAATCCAAAGGAGTTATTCGAAATAGTTTATTCGAATAGAGTTAAAGGAGTTATTCGAAATAGTTTACTCGAATAGAATTAAAGGAGTTTTTCGAAATAGTTTATTCGAATAGAATTAAGGGAGTTAATCGAATATAGTTTATTGAAAAGAGAATTAATCGAATGTAAATCATTCAAAGAGAATTAATCGAATGTAAATCATTCGAAGGGAGATTATCGAATATAGTTATTCAAAGAAAGAATTATCAAATATAGTTTATTCAAAAGAGAGTTATCGAATAGTGATTATTCGAGAGTGAATTATACATTGGAATTCGATTATATCGAATTAAGGAAAGTGATATTTACTTTCCGTTTCAAATCAAATTTTTACTTATTTGTTAATAAATTAGTTGTTTGTTTAATTATCCAAATTAATAAAGAAAAGTTATATTTAAGTTAATATATATTCGAAAGCATGAAATTATAACACTAGCATTATAATCAAATGATTTTTGAAGTGGATTCGAAAATAGAATCCGAGAGTTTGCGTAAAAAAGTTTCTTGAAGGGTTATAAGATGAACTTTGTCTATTTCGAGGTTAGAAATATTGTTCAGTTAAGTTCTGAGAGGTAATTATACCCCAACTTGATTGACTTCGTTTTTAACTAAGGGATGAGTAAGGTTCGATAGTGAAGACTGATTAAGTGAATTTAGTTAATGAGTGTAATGGTTTAAATTGGCTTAGTGAAGTTTTATTTAAACATCTGTTTAAATCAAATGAATAAATTTTGGAAACAATTTCCAAATATAATCAGAGATATTTTCTAATCATAGAAAATTAAATGTTGATGAGAAAAAATACTGGAATGACAGTGATACGTGAAACAGAAATGGAAATGTTTTCCAATGAGTGATAACGTATATTTCCTAAATTGAGAAAATAAGAAATGTTGAATATATGGAAATTGGAAATAAACAAATTAATGAACTAAAGAGATAAGTGTTGATTGATGATTGATCGATAGGATTTCCATCTGGAAATAATATCGTTGTTTGCGCACCTGTTTTTCTTTGATAGTTAAATCACCGACTATCGAAGTTTTTGACCGTTTTTCCGTCGTCAATACGGAAAGACCGGGATCAGATTCATTATCTGAAAACCACTCTGTATGGACATTAGCGTTTTGATCAAATATGATGAAAATCATTGGAGACAGAGTTATACAAGGGCTGTCATGTTTATAGAATAGTGCCTTCGGTTTGTCCAGTCCCAGGACAACGTGAATGAATAAATGTCTGACAGAGTATATCTAACAGATCGCGTAAGTTGATCTCTTCAAACGTACTTACGTTTGGTGGTAGAGGAATTCGTTTCTCTTAGCTTTATGCCCGTGGTATTTTTTGAGAAATCAATTTGTGATTTGACGGGTATGACGATGTGGCATTCAAAGTGAATGGTGGTCAGGTGTATCAAAAATACGTTATGACCTCAAGCCTCATCAGCCGGGAAATGACAGAAATCAGGCAGCATGGCTAAGTGGGTCGCTCCCATTAGGGTGTATATCACCTATCTAGAGGAAATCCAATTCATTCTTTTATCTATTCAATGCTGTCCCTTTTCGGGAAACTGTGGGTAGCTCCCAACCGTTGGTGGTATACATTCGATACACTTAAGCGAAATGAGTGGTCGGTCATGTATGGGCCGGGTTGCAAGACGTTCTTGTTGAACCCAGTGTATTCGTCTCAAGAGATACACTATCGGCAGGTGGTCCCATACCTTGTCATAGTTGGAATCCAATCTCCAATAAGTTCCAACGATTTTGTTTGTATACTATATATGTGGAACGTGAGATGCAAGCGTTCTGCTAGATTGTTAATTACTTGTGATTAGACATTATTATAATACCAAGAGAAGTATTGATTTTGAAAGTGTTTTGGGTTATTGTAAGGTAAAAACCGTCCGTGTTTTTGTGTGGATTGGTCTTACAATTACCTTTTCTTTTGAAAAGGATTTTTGAAAAGTTAAACAAGAATGATTTGTGTTTACTCACACCAGTCCCATGACTGACCCAGAGTTTATTTCGTTTTGTTTTTCTCTTAACTCTTGGGTGCCTAAATTTGTACGGGCAGTCAAGTAATTCAGGTCTTTACAGATATACTAGGAGGATCTTGAAGCAGGAGGCTTCTGGATTATATAGCTATTGTTATTTCCGCTGTGTGTAAGTGTTGTACTTTGATAATGTTATTATACTGTTTTTATTGCAAAGTTATGATATATATTATATTTTATTCGTTCCGCTATGAGATTCGTATTACTCTGATTCTGTTCTGTGGTGATCTTCTTCTTCTTCTATTCTAATTTTCTATCTTATCTATTCTCACCCTCTAACTTCTTTCTATTAATGATCAAGTATTTCCGATGTTCGAATAGTCAACATGGCAGTTGTGTGTTGATTTTCGTAGTCGAAAATCCCGGTTCGTTACAGTGGTATCAGAGCGGAAGGTTAAGTTATTACCTTGGCTCTGTGGCGTGACTCAGTAGAGATGGGGTTAGTAATGCACTAGATTGAGTTGAGTGTATATATACGAGTGAACGTATTTGTTATTTGATATAAATATATGTTTTATATTGTGAAGATTCATTGGTTGAGTTGTTTATGAACTTTGGTCGATCGGTTTGATCCACTGTATTGATAGGAGTTTCTAAACACTCAAGTATGATAAATCGACATAGTATGTTTTGAAAGAGGGTAAATGAGATAATTTTAACCAAAGTATATTTCAATGTAAAGAAAATATTTATATTCGAATTATTATAGTATGTTGGATGTATTGGTTGATTATAATGGAAACAGTTATATAAATAACCAATTTAAGTTCGTATAATATAAAAGCAAATTAACTAAATCAGAATTGGAACTAAAGTTCCTGAAATATGGAAAATTGCTTATAAATGAATTGGATTAATTATATGAGAATTTTAAAATCATAGGAGATTTTAAATTGTTTTACAAGCATCGTAAATGATATTTTGAAAAAGACTTCAAAATGAAAGTGTTAAAATATGGTTTTGATAAGTGATATAGTATTGAACTCACTTCGATAGCTGGGAAATAACTCTGATGATACTGGCCACATCATCAGTGTTCATTTTCGAGTTATAATTGACGGATTACTACCAAAGATTTTGTTTTCGAATTATTTTGGGAAACAAAGTTGTTTTGAATCCCAAAAGGGAATAATTTATTTTAGAAAAACTAAACTGTTTAAAATCCCCAGGAAGATAGTAAGAAATCAAAACAAATTAAAGAAATTCGTGAAAAAAAATATGCATTGAATCGAAACCAATTAACTGGAAATTTAATTAGAACATAATATATCAAATAAAATCAGATTTTTGAATTGTGAGATAGGAAATCTGAAATGGTATTGGATTGATGAGTTAGGAGTTGGAATCAAGAATGGAACTTTGGTTTGAAATAGAATTTGGCTTGGATATGTGAATGATTTGGTTTTGAGGAAAATTGGAATTTTGTTTGGAAATGCATTTGTATATGCTGACAGGGTAGCAGATGGAAAGGATTTAGTGATATGCCCGACAAAAAGGTACACGTTTATTTTTATGGATTTGGTGATTTATGGGCCAATTTGGCAAGCCGCTTGGCTGTTTGATTTTCTTTTTGAAAGGAATGGGCCTAGAGAGGCGAGTTGGGGTTTGAACTATTGACCAGTACAAAGGAGGTGCTGGCGAAATTTTCTGGAAATTTAGAGCGTTAGGAAATTTTCAGGATTTTAGAAAATTATCGCTGATAAGAAATAATTAATATTTTAATTGAAATTAAATTGGTTTGGTTTAAATTAAAGTTGGTAAGTAAACAAATAAATTTGTACTAGTCAATAGGATTTGTTCTCTACCTTAGCAATTTCGAGGACGAAATTATTTTAAGGTGGGAAGAATGTAACGACCCGTATTTTTACGATGTATAAATAATTTATTTAATTATTTAAATAATGGTTTGGTCATTTAAAATGACCAGAATTAAATAATATTGAATATTTAATTAAAATAAATAATATAATAATATATTTAATTTATGAAATAGTCAGAAATAGTAGAATTCACAAAATGGTGAGTGTGATATTTAATTCAGTTTAGTATTGAATTAGAATAACGAATATATTATATAAACAACAGTTGAACGTAGAATCTTAATATAATTAAAATCGAGCTTGAAATAGCGCGGTAGTTTGTTATTTGGTGATTCGAACTTTAAACGAATATAAAAAGCCGTTTAAAATCGGATTTCTGTGAAGCAAGAAACGTTCGGAGCTGGTGAAGTATATTTTTCTAGTGTAAGAGAAAAATCAGGATTTTGTCGTGTAGATTTTGATTTATGTCCAAATAAAATTTTAGAAAAGTCGCTATGGAATTCCTTTGAAATTTATAAATATATATTTATATTATAAAAGGATTTTTAATATAAATCGAATATCGATATAACTGGAAATTTTGAAATATCGAGTTGTAAATCCAATTGGAGCTATATGGTATTCCACTGTGAATATATACGATAATATTTATTTATTAATATTAAATTTAAATGTTTTTAAATAAATTTATATATTTAAATGGTTTATTTTGAGCTTTAAAAATTGCCACTTTTACAAACGAACTCAGTTTTCGACGAAACCAATTTTGTTGGATTCGTAATGTCAAATTATTGTTAGATTTCAATTCCCGTGATTTTTGGGGTCAGTATGTGTCCGTACGGGATTTTAGTGTGAAAAACAGTCAATTTTCTGACTTTAAAAATATGTTGTGTGAGCAAACAGAGTCGGAATTCGACGAAACTAGTTTCGTTGGGTTCGAAATGTCAAACTGTAGCTGCATGCCCATTTTCGTGATTTTTGGGTATTGTGTGTGCTCACAGTGATTTTTAAGCAGCTTATACAAATAGCGATTGACTAAAATAAATATAAAAATCGAATAAAGAAATAATAAAACCATCCTATAAAATACCTTTACCTTTCCTGACCCTAACCCATTTTCATTCTTAGGCAAAAACATTGCACCGCCATATTTTTCCATCGTTTGTAAACAAATCCTCTTTGAAAATTCCATGGAAATTCATATAAAATCTTTTAAATTCCAAAACAAGTATTTTTTGGTTTAGAAAGTTATTCTCTTCGATCCTATACCAATTTTGTGGGGTTCGGTCCATTCCTTGCGATCACGGTTTCATCCAGCATGAGCTAGGGTTCAATCTATAGGGAAATTGGTGAGTTTATGGGTGATTTAGGATCATATTCGATCTCAGCAAGGGATTTAGCACCTTGATGGTGATTTTCTTCGGGAATCGGTGTTGAAAGATGTCGTGGGTTTTTCGGTTCTGACGTAGAAGCTGGGAACGAGGGAAACAACCAGGGGGTGTGGGTTGTGTTTAAAGGGGATGGTTGGGTAGAGGGTTTGAAGAGAGAAACGTTGGTAATTTTGGTTTGAATTTTTGGTGAAAGGAGACTGTGTAGTTTGGGAATTGAGGCGCCGTAATGGCCAAAAGAGGAAGTCGCGGTTTTTCTTCCTCCTGGAAGAAGAAGCACGGTATTTGTGGATCGGGTGGGTAATGGTGGAAATGGGCCTTGTAAATAGTAAGCCCAAACCATTTAAAATCATAAGTTTATTTTATTTAATTAAAGTATCAACTTAGAAAAGTAAATATCCTTGTCATACTTAATCGGAATTTCGAACGGTCGGATCCGTTAGGACCGTATGGACGGCGGCTACACCATGGAACTGGCAGGGAGTGAATCAGAGCTCATTCGGATTTATGGTGAAATTAAATGCCTGAATCAAATCAATGACCAATTATCGTTATTTAACGATAACCGTCCAATATGAGTAAAACTCAATAACTCTTCCTAGTTATATTTTTATAACGTACTTTTATAACTGATAAATAATGGTTGTTTGTCGTGTGTTGGCTGTTTTGGTTGAACTGCTAGTCAGTTGATTGAAAATATAGATAACGATATAAACATAAATCATTAATCAAATATTGATTCTGTTTAGCAGAATATTTCATAGTAAAATGAAATTGATGTTAATTATATTGTTTAACGTCTGTGGATGCAGGGAAATAGGTCGGAGGGACCCAACTGGGTTCCTCAACATTTATTTTACTGTATTCGTATATTGTGTTATATGATGGGATATGAAATCTGTTGTTGATTTTATATGGTTGAATGATGCCAATCATTGTTATATGGCATGTTAAATACCATAAGGAATACTGGAATGTTAAGAAGGAAATTTTCAATGTTATATTCGAAAAGAAATATTTATAAAATCAAAAGATTTTATAAAAAGAAAACTATTTATTTAGAAAATAAATAGATTAAAAGGAAAATTTATTGGTTAAACAAATAGAAATAATTAAATGGAAATATTTGTAAAACATTTACAAATAGAGTTGAAAAGGGAAATATTTGTAAAACATTTACAAATGGATTTAAAAAGGGATGTTTATTTGTTAATTAAATAGAAAGATAAAAAAAGAATATTTATTTAGAAAATAAATAAGATATCATAAAAAGGAAGTACTTGAAAAGTGAATAGAATAGTATAAAAGAGGGTTTCATATTTGAAAGGTTTAGACCCGTGCTTCGCACACGGGTATAACATGCTATGGATTTAAAGCAAAGATTTTAAATAGAATCTATTCTAACCGATAGATTGAGAAGATTAAATTTATAAATAATATTTTATAAATCAAATGAAATGTTTATCATTGGATAAATAGAATATATAAGTCAGGACTTATATAGAGAAGTAAGAATCGATTTCAACATCGATATTTGAAACTGAATAAACGTAGAATTAATCAAAGGAGTTAATCAGTTACAGTTAATCAGTTAGAGTTAATCAGTTAGAGTTTATGAGATAGAGTTAATCGAACTAGAATTTATTGAATATTAATTATTCAATTAGAGTTGATCGAATATAGTTACTTGAGATAGAGTTAGTCAAACATAGTTATTTAGGATGTGTTGCCATTTCGTACGACTGCTAGCGTAATTCGCAAGGCTGCAGATAGCCTACGGCGGTTGGATGTTTCCTGAGGTAATCAGGCGTAACCATTGTGACCACTGCGATTTAGAGTCAAACGAATGGAGTTAAATCGAATATTAGCCATTCGAAATAAAGTTAAAACAGACATAGTTATTCGAATATAAATTAATCGAATATTAATTATTAGATAGGAGTTAAATAAGTTGAGTTAATCAAGTAAGTTAATTAAGTTGAGTTAATCGAGTTGAGTTAGTCAAGATGAGTTAATCAAACCGAGTTAATCCAAATGAGTAAATCCAAAGGAGTTATTCGGAATAGTTTATTCGAATAGAATTAAAGGAGGTATTCGAAATAGTTTATTCGAATAGAATTAAAGGAGTCATTCGAAATAGTTTATTCGAATAGAATTAAAGGAGTTAATCGAATATAGTTTATTCGAAAAGAGAATTAATCGAATGTAAATCATTCGAAGAGAACTAATCGAATGTATATCATTCGAAGAGAGACTATTTAATATAGTTATTCGAAGAAAGAATTATCAAATATAGTTTATTCAAAAGAGAGTTATCGAACAGTGATTATTTGAGAGTGAATTATACATTTGAATTCGATTATATCGATTTAAGGAAAGTGATATTTACTTTCCATTTCAAATCAAGTTTTTACTTATTTGTAAATAAATTAGTTGTTTGTTTAATTATCCAAATTAATAAAGAAAAGTTATATTTAAGTTAATATATATTCGGAAGCATGAAATTATAACACTAGCGTTATAATCAAATGATTTTTGAAGTGGATTCGTAAATAGAATCCGAGAGTTTGCGTAAGGAAGTTTGTTGAAGGGTTATAGGATGAACTTTGTCTACTTCGAGGTTAGAAATATTGTTCAGTTAAGGTCTGAGAGATATTTTCTAATCATAGAAAATGAATTGTTGATGAGAAAAAATGCTGGAATGACAGTGATACGTGAAACAGAAATGAAAATGTTTTCCAATGAGTGATAATGTATATTTCCTAAATTGAGAAAATAAGAAATGTTGAATATATGGAAATAGGAAATAAACAAATTAATGAACTAAAGAGATAAGTGTTGATTGATGATTGATCGATAGGATTTCCATTTGGAAATAATATCGTTGTTTGCACACCTGTTTTTCTTTGATAGTTAAATCACCGACTATCGAAGTTTTTGACCATTTTTCCGTCGTCAATACGGAGAGACCGGGATCAGATTCATTATCTGAAAACCACTCTGTATGGATGTTAGCGTTGCGATCAAATATGATGAAAATCATTAGAGACAGAGTTATACAAGGGTTGTCCTGTTTACATAATAGTGCCTTCGGTTTGTCCAGTCCCAGGACAACGTGAATGGTCGAATGTCTGACAGAGTATATCTAACAGATCGCGTAAGTTGATCTCTTCAAACGTACTTACGTTTGGTGGCAGAGGAATTCGTTTCTCTTAGCTTTATACCCGTGGTATTTTTGGAGAAATCAATTTGTGATTTGACGCTATGACGATGTGGCATTTAAAGTGAATGGTGGTCAGGTGTATCAAAAATACGTTATGACCTCAAGCCTCATCAACCGGGAAATATCAGAAATCGGGCAGGCAACATGGCTAAGTGGGTCGCTCCCATTAGGGTGTATATCACCTATCTGGAGAAAATCCAATTCATTCTTTTATCTATTCGATGCTGTCCCTTTTCGGGAAACGGTGGGTAGCTCCCAACCGTTGGTGGTATACATTTGATACACTTAAGCGAAATGAGTGGTCGGTCATGTGTGGGCCGGGTTGCAAGACGTTCTGGTTGAACCCAGTGTATTCATCTCTAGAGATACACTATCGACATGTGGTCCCATACCTTGTCATAGTTGGAATCCAATCTCTAATAAGTGCCAACGATTTTGCTTGCATACTATATATGTGGAACGTGAGATGCAAGCGTTCTGCTAGATTGTTAATTACTTGTGATTAGACATTATTATAATACCAAGAGAAGTATTGATTTTGAAAGTGTTTTGGGTTATCGTAAGGTAAAAACCGTCCGTGTTTATATGTGGATTGGTCTTAAGATTATCTTTTCTTTTGAAAAGGATTTTTGAAAAGTTAAACAAGAATGATTTGAGTTTACTCACACCAGTCCCATGACTGACCCAGAGTTTATTTTGTTTTGTTTTTCCCTAAACTCTTGGGTGCCAAAATTTGTATGGGCAGTCAAGTAGTTCAGGTCTTTACAGATATACTTGGAGGAGCTTGAAGCAGGAGGCTTCAGGATTATATAGCTATTGTTATTTCCGCTGTGTGTAAGTGTTGTACTCTGATAATGTTATTATACTCTTTTTATTGCAAAGTTATGATATATATTATATTTTATTCGTTCCGCTGTGAGACTCGTATTACTCTGATTCTGTTCTGTGGTGATCTTCTTCTTCTTCTATTCTAATTTTCTATCTTATCTATTCTCACCCTCTAACTTCTTTCTGTTAATGATCAGGTATTTCCGATGTTCGAATAGTCAACATAGCAATTGTGTGTTGATTTTCGGAGTCGAAAATCCCGGTTCATTACATTTCCCCTATAAATATGTCTTAACACAGCAGAAAGGGGGTCAAACCCTAACTGACGTTCATTTGCGGTCAACAATTTACAAGCGGCCATACACTAAAATCAACAAACCAGAACTTCGATCTTTTCTTCCCTTTATCACAAAATCCACTCACTGGTTTTAAAACATGACAACTAATAAATTGTTTAGCTTGATGAGAACTCTCGATTCAATGGTCATGATCGAATTCCGTTCACCAAGCTGACCAGGATCGGTCCATGAATCACACTGTTCGGTGGGAAATTGGAGGCTATTGGCTTGACCGAGTTGGGAGTGGCTTCGGCTGAAGGCGGAGGGTGTTGCGAAGCGTGCGACGGTGGTCTCCGATGAGCCGCCGGTGAACGGAGGAAGGCGCAGTTCAATGATTGTTGCAGCCCGTTCTTTTCGTGTGTCGTGATATTTTGTTGAAGGAAATCAACGAATGGATGGATCAGTATTTAATCATGGTCCATGGAGAAGGAAGACAATGAAGTGGGTTTAGTTGAGGACGGGAAGCAAGCTGTTATATAAGGAAGGAATAAAGTATCAGGCCAAATTCTTTTGGCATGAATTATTCGTGAATTCAAAGGTAACCAAAAAGGGGAATCGGTTAATAAAAATATAATTAACGTTATAGGTTTGTAATTAATAAAAATTAATTCTAACCTATTGTTATATAGGTATTTAAACGAGGACCTAGCTACTGTAGTATTTTTTCTATAGCGATTTCCAGAAAGGAACGAAGAATGGAAACTGTATCGGCTTATTCTAACCTCTTAAAGTTTATTTAAGCTTTAATTAAAAACTAATTAATCCTATTTTGAATTATTAAATAATGTGTAAATGAGCAGGGTTTGAACGGGCTAACAAGTAGGGTGCTGAATTGGAATAAAAGGAACGGACAGGAATAATTTTCAATTGGCTGATACTGCCCTAATAAAAAAGAAATTAAAGTAATAATTGATTAAGGAAACTAATTTATTGTCTGATTACACCGTATAATCTTATAATGTTTATAACTTCCGCTTATGTAATCAGAATTGAATCAAACTAGATGTGTTGGAACCGCATTGTCGAGTATAACATTTTGGAAAAACAGTTTGGACGATCATGAAAGCTGTTGAAGTTTCTAGTAAATTAAATGTATGTTTAATTTGACTAGAACTGAACCACTTTAGCGACGACGAAAAATAAGATGAGTTAAACTCACTCAGTTCTTCCCACTTATAATTTATATAAGTCAGGGTTTATAAATTATGGGCTATGATTGCTAATGGTTGACTATTTGTTAACTATATATTCATATGTTGATTAAATCAATGAAATTAAACATTTGTTTAATTTTAGCGAAAACCGAAATCGTTATTTTAACGATTAGACCCAATTAAGGTAAATTACCTTGTTGGTCACGCTTATAAATAAACATGTTTATTTTAACGAATTGTTTGAATGGTTTGCTGTGTTAAATTTTTATTATTTATCGTTATAGAAATTATTAGTTTAAATTTTAATAATTCTTATTAAATGAAGTTATGTGAGATAATCTATTTTGATGCAAGGAAGAACAGATTGGAGGGATCCAACTGGATTCGTCAAACATATTAAATGTTATTAAATATCATTTTATCATTATATGAACTATTCTGATTGGATGATTGATTTGGTTGTTGACTTTTGACCTGAAATTCAATGTTTATTTTGTTTTAACCAATGGGCAATATTGGTCGAGTATTGGCAGTATATGGCCTATAAATCAATCGTTTCCTAGATGTTGATTTACCGTCAGGTGAATCGATAGAAGTGAAATTATAAAATTTATTTTATAACTGAAGATAGATTTTTTTTAAATCTATTATCTTGAGTTGAAGTTTATAAAAAGGAAATAAATATTTATTATTTAAATTTATGAGCAAGTATTAAATGATTTTATAAAGTAGATTCTTATGTTAAGAAGATTAATAAGCAAATGACAAGAAATTAACCTAACAGTTAAGATTTAATTGTTTTTAAGAAAACAATTAAATAAAATTATTTAAATTAAATATATTATTAATTAATTTAATTGAAGGACTATAATTGGAAAAAGGGTTAAAGAAAAAATCACATTTTGAGTTGACTAAATCGAGTGTTTTTAACTGGGGTTAATTATTAAATTAATTTGATTTGAATTAATCTAATGAAATAGCTTAAAGAATATTTGTTTAATTTTAATAAGATTTTAAAAAGGAATTTACTAATTGTTTTAGTTAATAAAAGAAGTTAACTACTGCTATAGCAGTTAATGATTGAAGTAAATTATTATCTTAATAATAATTTAAGAGATTACTTTTTAATTGAAATACATTTAAAAGTAGTCGAAGTAGAAACGAAATAGAATTGAATTATGAAAGGAATTTATCAATGGATTTTATATTAAAACCCAAGTTTTTATAGCGAAGTTATAAAAGGAATGTTAAGGGAATACGATAGCTTAAAGTTAATGTTTACTTAATAATTGAATTAAGTAAAGGGAATGTAACAACCCAAAATTTCTGAACCAATTTAAATTTTTTATTTCAGCTATTTTATTGCATTTTGATTATTTAAAATGATTTATTTTAAATAATGACAATTTAACATTTATTTAAATCGAAGTTAAAACGTATAAATTTATTTTAATTATAAAACGAGTGTGAAGACCCATAACTTCCCCAGTAAGGAAATCACGGATACTTTGAGGACAAGCCACATCGAAACGCAAATGGAAGAACATTTCATTGTTAATTACAACAATTCCATCAGAATACAAGAATATACAGAGTATGAATCAATATTACACATCATAAAATATTAGAGACTACAATACATTACATAGCGGCGGAAAATAGTACAATACACAACTGAAGGAGATATACGGATACAAAGCTTTCCGGATATCATTCCAGCTGTAAACTAGGATCCTGTGAATATAAATCTGCAAAACCAAAACTACTAGCTGCCCGTGCAGAAAATAAGGGCACCCAGAGTTTAGGTTAAAACAATAAACTCCAGGTCAGTCATGTGACTGGTGTGAGAACTAAAACAGTTATTAATCTTTATTTTAAAGTTAGGTAAATCAAGGGACCACGCCGTATAATACGGAACGGGTTTCCTCCCAAGAATACCAGTGCATAAAACAACAGCGCAATGCTAAATAATGAACAATGAAGCTAGTATAAGACCCAGGTCCCACCACACAATGCAACACAAGCCGGAGGATAGGGTTTTACCTTATAATAGCCAAAGAATGCTTGATACGCTAAATTTCATCTTTTATTATTACTATAAGTGTATAGTGTCAAAACAATTTCAATCATAAGTATCAATCATAGACGGCATGGGTACCATATATCATGTCGCCATATATAGGTTTACAATCAAAACGGCAAAGTCACGTATTGGAAGTTGGATTTCCATCTGTGAACCGAGGCAAGGGATCGTCCTCACCGCTTCGAGACTGTCTAGCCCGAGCCTCAGGCAAGCGCGCAGGCAAGCCTTGGATCGTCAGGGCCGGTCCATCCGATGTGGATTAAATTTAAACCCTGGACACTGCGCTTCCCCCGCCCTTTGGGGCGTAAATGAGCCAACGAATGACTCCATCGGTCCCAGATCGACCGATATAACCGAGGCGCCTCGCAACAACAACAACCACATAAGTCAAAATTGTCAGGGCGTGTAAAACCACTGACGCCATGTGACGCCCCAAACTTCCCAGTAAAGGAAAGCATGGACTGCTTTGAGAACAACTCACATCAGAACACAAACTGAAGAACATTTTTATTGCTGATTACAACAATACATCAGAGTACAAGAATATTCCAGAGTATAAATAATATACATTTGAAATACAATATCAGAGTTTAAATTACATTTAAATAGCAGCGGAAAAATAACACAAATGTACAACCGAAAAGAAATAAACGGGTACAGAGCTTCCCGAATACCGCTTCAGCTGTAGACCAGGATCCTGTAAATAAATCTGCAAAAGCTACTCGACTGCCCATGTGAAAAATATGGGCACCCGAGTTTGCCAGTGAAACAAACTACAGGTCAGTCATGAGACTGGTATGAGAAATCTTAACTAGACTTATCTAATAATAAGGCGAATCACAGGACCACGCCGCTAACGCGGAACGGGTTTACTCCATTGGATTGCCAGTGCATAAAATAAGGTAAATCGTTAAACAACGCAACGTTTTTTAGAAAAATGAAACCATTATAAGACCCAGGTCCCATCACACAATGCAACGCACACCAGAGGATAGGGTTTTACCTTATAATGGTCAAAAGATGCTTGATACGTAAAAACGATATTATTGTTAGTGTGTATATGTATATAAAACATTCAAATATAATATCAATCCTAGACGGCATAGGTACCATATACTATGTCGTCGTACTAGTTCTACAATCAAAACCGCAAGGGCATATTGGGAATTGGGTTTCCATCATGAGTCGAGGCTAGGGGCAAGCTCCTCTCCGATTCGAGACACTCTAGCAAATGCCTCAGGATCCCCCGCAGTGAACCCTTGGATGCGGTAGGGCCGGTCCCCGCCTATGGGCAGTGGATTGGTTATGCCTGAACACACGCTTCCCGGTCCCTTTGGACCTATAGTATGACCACTATCGGCCTATAAAAATCCGAGGCGCCTCAAAATCCATCATCCACATAAGTAAAATGTCAGGGTTGGTAGGTCGCTGACATCACTCTAGCTAGAAAGAAACGTGTGCACTCCCTACGGTCCATATCCCGTTTTTGACTCATACCGGGGTGTGAGGCTCGCGAAGTCACGCTATACACAAAGCTACGCCTGAACAGGTCGTGCTTTGATCATCAACCACAAGACCTGCTTTTCAACAAAAGCCTTGATCAATGCATCTGAGTATGCCACATTGTCCGTCCATACTATACCATTAATTTCTACCAATATATAACCTCTAAGCTCGTACGTCTCAGAGAAGGGTGTTAACCACCAAACAAATATATATTAAGAGAGATCAGCGAATGTAGTATAAAGGACTACAACGTCAGACATACATTCCATCTATAAACTTATGCCCTGGGTCTGAGCGAAAGTCAAATCCGTACAAATCAACACTTCGTCCGAACGGCCACCACTGAAGCCCTTTCAAGGTAGCTACTCCTCTCATGGGTCTCAGTAGCAACACATCCATTCGATGTGAAGATTGTCGGACTTCAATCACCGTCTTCAACTCATCTACTTAGATCGTCGTATAATCATTTGAAATGAGATTGAACTCGGACTTTTCAAATGATTCTCGCATATATATATAACTTGAAATCAGTTCATATCGTTATTGGTATTTAATAACGACCTATTTCTATTTTTATTTAAAATAAAATAGCTTAAATTAATATAACGACGCTTCGGGTCAATGGGCGACCCTGGCGCTGTTTTCAACCAAATTTAATTTACACTTATCTCGAAAACTAACTGTTGGATTTTGATGAGGTTTATATCGTTGGAAAGATCTTCCCAAAGCGGTCCTAACGGTTCCAGTTTTGGGAAAATCCGATGGTCGGATCTTTCGGTATAACTATTTAAAGTTACGATTGTCGATACGCGAACTGTCGCGCGCTTGTCATTAAGTTTATAATTTATATTTATATATATATATATATATATATATAAATCATTTGGCGATTTTAATTATAAAAATTTATTCTTTTTATCGCATATAAAATGACGATAAAAATATCACCTTTATTATCTCTGTTTTATTTACACTAAATGTAAATAAATTATTCTTTTCTACCATTTGCTTTATTTACTCTAAATGTAATTAAATTATACTTCTCTATCTTCTGGTTTTATTTACCTAAATGTAAATAAATTATTCTTTCCTATCATTTATTTATTTACCTAGATATACATAAATGTTTTCATTTTCCTTTTCTTATTTATTCACCTAAATAAATGTTTTTACTTTTCTTTTCCTAATTATTTACCTAAATGTAAATAAATATATTCTTATCCTTTTGTTATTTATTTACCTAAATATAAATAAATGGTTTCATCTTCTTTTTATTCCTTATTTACACTATTTGTAAATAAAGGGTTTTAATTTCTTGTTCTTATTTATTTACGTAATTCCTTTTATTTATTTTAAAATAAATAAACCATTTATTCTGATCAAAATATCATTTCTCATATTAAAACATTATTTTCAAAATATTAGTTTTGAAATTAACTCTTTTAATATTCATTATAAAATGGATAATATAAGTTAATAAACTTATTCAAGTTAAAATGATGTTTTTATTCACAATGGATTAAACAATCCAATTCGTTATATTATCCATTTATGTTTTATAATGGGCAAGACTTCTCACATTAGGCCTACAACTTGTGGATGCTGGATATGCCGGTTGGTTCCGGGCAGACTTATTCCACAGTTGGGCTTAACCTCGAGTCAAAACCCAATTTGTATTCGTGTACTTGGACCTCTCACATTAGGCCCAACATTTATGGCTGCTGGATATGCCGGTTGGTTCCGGGCAGACTTCCGCCATAAACGTGACCTAACCTCGTGTCCAAGAACAATTATAATTATAATTATAATTATAATTATTTTCTAAAAATGTTATTTTAAAATATTTCATATTTTAAAAATATTTAACTTCTGAAATATCATATTTCCCAAAGTATAACTTTACATTGAAATATTCTTTATATTGCATACAATTCTATTTCAACAACGAATGAAAAATAATAACTTTGTCTTTGTTGACAACTTCCATTTGTAAATTCTAATTCAACAAAAAAGGTTATTTTTATCCTAATGTATATTTTCTAACAAGAATGCCCTTTCTATTCTAATTTACATTTTCTAACAAAAATTTGTCCTTTTTATTCACAATAACAAAATGTAAAAAAAAGATGTCATGTTATTGTAAACAAGTTTCTATATTATTCAAATGACAATTAAATGGTCATTTATTTGTAATCACTTTCTATGTTATTCAAATGACAATTAAATAGTCGTTTATTTGTAATCACTTTCTATGAATCTTTAATGACACATAAATGCACCTATATATATAAACAATTTCCTATGAATCTTAATGGCACATAAAAGATTATTTGACATATTCACATTTTTCTATGGTTTCTAATAATATAAAAAAAAGAGCAAATCTTATTTGCATACAAATTCCAAGTTTCCTAATGACAAATAAAAAGTGAATTTTATTTGTATGTCAAATTTTAAGTTTCCAATGACAATAAAAGTAAATTTTATTTGTCAAAACAAACTCTAAGTTTCTAATCAAATCTTAACAAGTAAAAAATGGCATTTTTACTTATTTACGAATTCTAATGACAAAACGACAATTTTGCATTGACATAAATGCTGTAATTTATATTGTCAATTTTGATTCATATGAATGATATGCTTATATACTTATTTACTAATTCTACTTCATATGAATGATATGCTTATTTGGTAAATTTTGATTCATTACATAACGCGACGGTGAAGTTTGGCGTCATCTCAATTAAATCAACGCACAATGTAAATTTGTGTTATTACTACAATATTAATACGATGATGTAATTTGCGTCATCACAATAATGTTAACGCAACATATAAATTGGTGTCATCACAATAAGGTTAACACAACATATAAATTTGTGTCGTCACAATAAAGTTAACACAACATATAAATTTGTGTCATCACAATAAAGTTAACACAGCATATAAATTTGTGTACTTTTGATGAATCACAATAAAAGCCTCATCTTTATTTGTAAAGGAAAATAAGATTAAAACTTACATTTTATAACATAAAGGTTAAACTTACACCTTATCATGTTCATACAATAAGGGTAAAAATTTGGTGAACAAAATTAATGTAAAAACCTTGTCTTTTATTTTGTTAACCAAATTTATGTAAAACTTTGTCCTTTTTATTCTATTCACAAAATTAATGTTAAAAGTTTGTGTTTTATTTGTAAACAAAATTATATGTTAAAATAGTCTTTTTATTATGTAAACAAAAATTTGTCTTTTTCTTATGTAAACAAGATAACATAAAATAATCCTTTTTTTTATGTTTACAAAATAAACATAAAATAATCCTCTTTATTATGTTTACAAATTAAACATAAAATAATCCTCTTTATTATGTTTACAAATTAAACATAAAATAAATTGGTATTTTATTTTCTTTGTCCACATAAAAATAAAAATTGTCATTTTATTATGTTTACAAAAAGAAGAGTAACATTTGTCACTTTATCTAGTTTACAAAATAAAGGTAAAAATTGGTGTTTCTTTCGTTAACAAAATTAGAGTAAAAATTGCTTTTATTTTGTAACAAGAATAAACAAAATAAAGATTTAATGTTTTTATTTTTATGTAAGAAATAAAAATAAAAAATAAAAACAATAACGATGAGGATTCTATTGGGAATACAACAAGGAGTACAGATCTAAACAACAGGCCATAACATGATATCATACATCATCACAATCATATAGACATATAATAAATCTCAATCACCACATCGCAAATTACATACAGGTATTCAAATAACAATTATAATTAAATTTTTAAATATTAAAAATTAGATATCTCACCGTCGTTCGCGATTTTAGTCAAAATTCAAATAGCTCGGAATCACTCCTTTCCGTCTAGAATTGTTGAACTCGTCTCTACGATTGCAACGCTTCAAAAATCGTTAAATTCAGATTTCCTTCTTCACGCTATTATCTGGAAACCGAGAAATCCAACTTCAACTTGAACCTCCTCCCATCGTACCGCCACCCGAGGTCTTGATAAGAATCTCCAGTTCTATATATAACCATCCTCCAATTTTTGTTTTGTACAAACATAAATCTTAGAACACCAACCTTTTTTTTTTTTTTTTTTTTTTTTTTTTTAGAAGTTTTACATAATGGAGGCGGAGAATAGGGAATGGAGTTGTGAGATTTGGTGTTGGATAGAAAGTGTATTCATAAGGGAGGCAGAGTAACTTATGCCCTTAAATTTTAGATTTTTAATTTTTAATTTTTTTAATTTTTTTAAATGTATTGATTGGCTGATGTGTCAATCAATGCCTAACTAATTTCTAAACGTGCGTAATTAATGGTATATGAACCTAAAGACTTCTCTTTATATGCACATAGTTAGGGAAATTCAAAATCATGTTAATTAATTACTAGAATGTGCTTACTATATATATAAAAAAATATAGAAACTTTTAAATGTCTAATAAATCAAAACTTTAAATATAGAATTTGAACATTAATTGTATTTTGTCAAAAAGACATATCGTCAATGCATAATTAATACACACACGCGCGCACACACACATATATACCTATCATACATATACCTATCATACATATATATATATATGTATATATATCTAGAATTTGAAAACCATGTTAATTAGTGGGCAATTAACCCGTGCAATTATTTCACAACGTGCGACTTATACGTTTCCATATTTTTATTACATTCTCTTTCGGTTTAGACATGTGTCTAAATCCCAAATTCAATCGTGCAATTAATATGCTTGTCTACATTGAAATTTTATTTATGTATATTTATGCGATATTTTTAATTATTCCATTTATGTATGCATTCTCCAATTACATATTTTATTAATTATCCATGATGGTTTATATGCCTGATGCTGACATATAGAAAGTTGTGGTGACTTTTAAATTTCAAAATTTATAACAATAAATATAACAATATAGGCAGCATATTCAATCGGATTAATAAGAATAAAACAGAGAAAAGAACGGGAATAAAAGGGAAGAGAGATAAGGTCATTAATTGTGGATCTAAACATTAAGTCATGAATGACAATATTACAAAAGTTTGAATTCTTCCTATATATATATATATATATATATTTTAAAAGGTACGTTAGATTGAAAAGGGGGAAAGGAAATTAATGCCACATTTAAAGTGTATGAAACGTTCTAGCTAATGCATGCAAAATAAAATAAAAGAAAACAAAAATAAATAAATAAATAAATAAATAACGTGAGTGAGACAATAAATGTGCATGCAACATTTTTATTATTATTATATAGAAACGTGGCTTGCATTGGTTTTGGACATGGACCGCATGCATGCATTATAAATAATACCATAAATGGTATATGTCTATATGCTTCCCACTAAACAAATGAAAAGATTATTTTGCTTTCTTTTTGTAAACGTGACCAAGTAATTTACTCATTAATTCAAATTAAATGTGAGCATTAATTTGCACCAAACATATGTACAACATGTTTTGCTTTTATTCATAATAGACACAAAATATGCAAGTTTAGAAATGAACGAACGTGTTGATATGTATAAAAGAAAAAGGTGGCTAGAATAATGAGGCATTTAAAATTAGTGCACATGCGTGAGAATGTATTGATTTCTTACTATATATTGAGAGGGTTTCCTAAGAATTAATGAAGAAATGAGAGGATAAATAAAGACAATATAATGTAACGTAAATAATAAATATTTATTCCAATCTACAACTGTACATACACGTAAGCTTGGACTGTTACTAGTGACTGGGTTAAATCGTGATTTATAACTGGTAACTCTTCCATGTGCATTAAGTTTGCCTATTCTGAAATCTTTAGTCATTATTACTTAAAATAAAATATTTTAAATATTAAAATCCATTAAAATTACTAAAATAAAAATTTTAAATTGGCCCTAAATTCCAGGTTGTTACACGCCACTTCTAGTTAGAAGGAAACGCATGCCCTCCCTGATGTCCTCTCCCGTTTCTGGTTCACAACCGGGGTGTGAGGCTCGCGAGTCAATACTATACAAAGCTATGCCACACAGGCCGTGCTTTAATCATCAACCACAAGACTCTGCTTTTCAATAGAAGCCTTGATCATTTGCATCTTAGCATGCCACACAGGCAAACCACTCCATGCAACCGATATCCATCAATCACACAGAATGATATCCAATGTCAGACACATAGTCCATTTACAAGTCCGTTCTGGGTCTGAACGAAACCGGAGGCACCTTGTACCTCGCATATCCATCGATCTCCAAGTACGTCTGGATGATCACTAACTGATTCCCTCCTCTTGGGTGTACGGCCCAATCAAGATCATCAGTAATTATCCAAATGACGTGAAGACCTCCGGTCTTCAACGCCCGTCTTCATCTTCGACTAATCGTCGAATCAGTTATTCAGAATGAGATAAACCCGGTCTTTCTGAATAACTCGCGTATATAATAAACAAGTGTTACACAAACATAACATACGCCTCATTCCAATTCATCAGTCACTAACCGTAAATTAGCAAGAGAATAATTCCCCAAATATTAACCCCGAAGGCCGAAACCAACATCAGATCAATACCCAGGAAACCATTCTTCTTAGCTAACCTACAGTTAGTTTCTAAATTTCACATTCTTAGGGAAAGGTTCCCATTAATTTTATCAAAGATAAATTCTTTTAGATTTATTCTTTAATCTTCCTTTGAATATCAAATCAAACTAGTCGGGATTAGCGAACCACACCGAAGTAATCATTTATTTTATTTCCCAATCCCAACCTATTCATCCCGTGGAGCAAAACTGGTAATACTCCATATCTAACACCACGGTTGTAACAACCCGGAAATGCGAGCCAGTTTAAAATTTTTATTTTGGCAATTTTAATGAATTTTGAATATTTAAAATGGATTATTTTAAATAATAACGACGAAAAATTTATTTTGAATAGAATTGAACGTATATATTTATATACGTCGTCGTTAGAAATATAAATAATTATATATAATTATAAATAGAATTGAAAATGGCGCGGTAGTTCGATAATTCGATTTCAAACTTCAATTGAATGTACCGGGTGCAAAACAAACCGGATTTTAGCGAAACCAAAAATAATAGGATCTAATTGGGAATATCTTTCCAACGAATCTGAAAAATTGAAATTTCATAGCGGGAATCAAAAGATATGTCCAGTTGAAAATTCTGCATAGTCGCTATGGAATTCAGGCCCTTAAAAATGGAAATTTTGCAAACGACCTCGGATTTCGACGAAACCACTTTTGTTGGGTCCGTGATGTCAAATTATTGCTAGATTCCAAATTTCATAATTTTTCGAACCAATATGTGAGCGTGGCAAAGGAAAACGCGTTTGACCAGTTTCAATTGATTTTAATCGACTGGAAAATGGCCATTTTTCTAACGATCTCAGAATTCGACGAAACTAGTTTTGTTAGGACCGTATCGTCAATACAAAGCTAGAAAATATTTTTTTGGAATTTTTAGAGTTAGTATGTGGCCCCGGTAAATTGAAATGCGTGTTCCAATTCAATATATAGAGTTATATGTTGATTTTGACGAAAACTGATCGAAACGATCGAATCAGCCTACGATACATATCCCATTGTGTTCGGAATGGGGGTAGTTAGCTATGGATGACAGGCGGTAGGCCTCGTTTCGAGGTCGAAATAAAAAGTCAACCTTTTTGTAAATTAAATTAAATAAAATAAACTAAAAATAAAACCCCTTCCCTCTTCCCTTATCTTCTCAGCCCCCCCCCCCCCCACCCCCCACCCCCCCGTTAAAATTGATTTCAAATAAAATAAAAAAAGAAGAAAAAGGCCGGAGCCGCCCATCGACTTCCGTCGCCGCCACTTCGTCGCCCCCCTCCCTTCGTGTTCCTCCGCCTCTTCCTCCCACCGCCGCCCCCCTCTTCTTCTCCTCCTTCCTCGTTCGACTCACCCCCCCCCCGAAACCCCCGTACTCCCCAAACTCACGCACCCAAATCAACCGCCGCACCCCCCTCCTCTGCCGCCACCGCTCTTCTTCTTCCTCCCCCCTCTCGCTTGGCGCGCCGCGCCCATTCACCCCCCTTTCCTTCCACCCTCTCGCGAGCCCCCTCCCGACTGTCAGACCGCCAATTCCAACCCCCTATACCATTGTAAGCCCTTTTACTTTTATTTTTATTTTTACTTCTCTTATTTTATTCATTTAATGTATTTGGTTATAGGAGAATATACAATCGGCTTTTATATGAAATACGATTTGAAAAAGATTTGATTTTTATCTACATGAACAACAAATAAAGATGAGATCTTTATATAGACAAAGATGCGATTTTTATATTAGTGGAAGATTAAAAATATGATTTTTACATTATAGAAGTATTAAAGATTTGATCTTTATTATGTAGAAGGAGCAAAGATGTGTTTTTATATAAGGGGCGATATAAAAATGAAATCTTTATATTTGAAAAGACGAAATCTTTATATTAAAAAAGGCGAAATCTTTATGAATAGAATAGCGTGATAGAAATATAATCTTTATTATATGAACACCGTTATAAAAATAGAATTTTTATCTATATAGTAGCGATGTAAAAATAGACTTTTTATCCATATGGAGTGATTATAAAAATATGACTTTTAAATTGAAAGTGAACAAATAAAAATGTGAATTTTATTTTAAAGACAACAATATAAAAATGTGATTTTTATATATGTAGTGGCTACGGGCAACGAAAGTGACAAAAGGCGAGCACGACGAAGATTTCCTACATAGGAAGTGTCGTGGAGTTGGGATAGCTTTGGTGAGAACTTCTCACTCTAAATTTAATTTTCTAGTTGAAATATATACTAGGATGCAGACGGTGTTTAGTAGCACCCGACACCCGTCGTCCACAGACCATGGACGGCTTGTATGCTTGTTTGTTTGATTTTGCTGTGTAGTTGATTGTGTGATGTGATGTGAAACGAAATAAAATATTTATATAGTCAATAATATTTTATAGTTTAAAATAGAATTTTTAACGTGTATATGAAATGAAATAAAAATAAACAAATCGGACGATTTGTTTATGTACACACATTTGACTGATATTGATTGGGACGATAAATTTTACACATCGCCCAACTGCACAAATAAAATCGGTGTTTGATTGTTTGAAACCCCACACAGGTATTGGGATGATATATGACATACACTAATCCCAATAATTAGTTGTATGTCGATCGATTGATTGACAGACTGTTATAAGCATTAAATATTTATATTTGATGCTTATACAGTGTAGAACGCACTTTGGATGATGGTTGATGATTTATCGTTGCTGTTATATACGTGTGGTAGAAAATCCATATAATTAACATTATATGGTAACTGATTGGGCCTCATTCCATATTGGAAAAAGAAATATTTGAAATAGAAATATTTGAAATAGAATATTTGAAAATAGAAATATACGAAGCCGTGTTGATTAGATTGACGCCATTTTGACGTGAACGATATTTATATCGATTTTATTCATTTTATAATGAATATCGAAAGTGATTTCAAAATCTGATATTTTGAAAAGAATTGAAATTCGAATTAAATTGAATAGAAATGAATTCGAATAGAAATAGAATATAAATGAATTCGAATTGAAATTGAATAGAAATGAATTCGAATAGAAATTGAATATAAATGAATTCGAATTGAAATTGAATATAAATGAATTCGAATTGAAATTGAATATAAATGAATTCGAATTGAAATTGAATATAAATGAATTCGAATTGAAATTGAATATAAATGAATTCGAATTGAAATTGAATATAAATGAATTTGAATATAAATGAATTCGAATTGAAATTGAATTGAATTGAAAACGAACTGAAATTGAATTAGAAATCCATTTGAATTGAAATCAATTTGAAATGAATTTAAAATGAATTTATAAGGAAAAATTCAATTTTGATTTGAATTAGAAATGAAGTTGAAATCGTTTTGAAAACGAATTTAAAACGAATTATAAAAATACATTTTAAAAAGGAAATCGACAAAATATATAATATATATGTAATATATATATATATAATGGCCTGAATAGAAAGCGCCGCGCCGCGGCAGTTCATGAATTTCGACTATTGACTTCGAATTGACGTTGCGGGAGATCCGATTGCCGGATTCTCCTAAAACCAGAACCGTTGGGTTCATATCGAAAAGAGCTTTCCAATGAATATTAGGAATTTGAAATCCAACGGTTGGATTTGGAATTATGTCCAAATCAAATTTGAAAAAGGTCGTTGTAAGTGCAGTTCGATGGCCGTTGTTGGAAATCGACTGTAGGGGGCTTGATAAAATTATTAAAAATAGTAATAATTTGTGTAAAATCATAATATGTGAATTGGAAAGAACTAGGATGTAAAATTCCACATTTGAAAGGATAAAAATATATTTTTGTCGAAATGAACTAGTTTGAACTAGAATTAAAATCAATTTATTTTTAAAATGAATAAATTGAATTTGAAAGTGATTTTAAAAATAATCAATATTCCCAATACGTGAATTGGACTGGAGTTGAATCGAAATTATCTTCGGAATATTTCGATGTTGGATTTCATGACTATACAGATATTGTTATGGGAATTTGAAAGATATATTTTATATCGTTATTTCCAATACGATATTTGTTGGTTTCAGGATTTGATATTGAATATAAACCGGTATATTTTCTATTCAGAGCCTTGTATTTAATATCAAATGTGATTTGGGTTTGTCGTGAATGGTGTCTTCATTAACACTGTTCTTAAGCCCAATAGAGAAAAAGATTAAATCTTTCTATTTAGATTTAATGAAGTGTATCAATTAAATAATATTTAATTGGAATTGAATTTGAATTGGTTTTTGGGTTTATCGTGAGCAGTGTTTTGAACAACACCTGTTCTTTAACCCGATTAACAATAGAGTGTGATTTTGGGTTTATCGTGAATCGTGTTTTAGATGACATTGGTTCTTTAACCCAGTTAAAGACAGGAAATTGATTTTTTTGAAAGATTAAAACTAAGTGGAGTTTTAATGAATCTTTAATTATATTGAAATGTGAATTGATAATTTAAATTATCAAATCTGAAAGGTGATCGAGAATGGAGTACCACCAGTTTTGCTCCAAAGCGATAGTTAAATCTTTAATTAGATTCGAACGTGAGATGGTAATTAATTTTACCGATAACACCGTGGTGTTAGATATGGAGTATTACCAGTTTTCTCCATGGGATATATATAGGTTGGGATTGGGAAATAAAATAAATAATTACTTCGGTGTGGTTCGCTAATCCCGACTAGTTTGAAATGATATCCAAAGGAAGATTAAAGAATAAATTTAGAAGAATTTATCTTGGATAAAATTAATGGGAACCTTTCCTTAAGAATGTGATTTTGTGAATAAAGGAATACTCTGAATTTGGAATTAGGCGTTGGGTGTGTTTGTGTAACATTTGTTTATCATATACGTGGGTTGTTCAGAAAGGCCGGGTTTATACCCATTCTGAATAACCGATTCGACGAGATGTCGAAGATGAAGACGGTGGTTGAAGACCGGAAGTCTCCACATCGTTTGGGTGATTACTGATGATCTCGATTAGGCTGTACACCCAAGATGAGGGAAACAGTTGGTGATCGTCCAGACGTACTTGGAGATGGATGGATATGCGAGGAAAGTGCCTCCGGTTTCGTTCAGACCCAGAACGAACTTGTAAATGGATTGTGTGTCTGACATTGGATTTTATTCTGTGTTGATTGATCTCTATTAAATATACATCTGCTTGGCGGCGGAGAATTTATTCTCTTGCTTAACGCCCTTCTCTGAGACGTATGAGCTCAGAGGTTGTATATCAATGGACATCAGTCACATGGAGTGAATTGCCAGTGTGGCACGCGTAAGTGGCAATTGATCAAGGCTTCTGTTGAAAAGCAAAGTCTTGTGGTTGATGATCAAAGCACGGCTTGTGTGGCGTAGCTTTGTGTATAACGTGAATTCGCGAGCCTCACACCTTGGTATGGGTCAAAAATGGGATACGGACCCAAGGAGTGCACGACGTTTCTTTCTAGCTATGGTGGTGTCAGTGACCTACCAGCCCTGACATTTATATACTTTTCACCTGTGTGGTTGTTGGATACGAGTCGCCTCGGATATAGGTCTGTAAGGACCGAGAAACGTGTGTTCGGGAATAACTAATCCTCAAAAGTAAGAGAGGACCGACCTTGGAGGTTCCAAAGGATCATAGTGGGGTCCTGAGACATTTGCTAGAGTGTCTCGAATTGGAGAGGAGCTTGCCCCTTGCCTCGACTCATGATGGAATCCAATTTCCAATACGTGATAATTCGGTTTTATTTGTAGAACCTAGTATGGCGACATAGTGGTATGGGTCATTCATGCCGCCTATGATTGATATTTATGATTGAAATTGTTTTGACACTATACACCTATAATAGTATCAAATAATGTGTTTTAAACGTACCAAGCATGCTTTGCTGTTATAAGGTAAAAACCCTATCCTCCGGCTTGCGTTGCATTGTGTGTTGGGACCTGGGTCTTATAACAGCTTCGTTTTTCTTTATTTAGCATTGCGCTGTTTTTTTTATGCACTGGTATTCTTGGGAGGAAACCCGTTCCGTGTTATACGGCGTGGTCCCTTGATTTACCGAACTTTAAAATAAAGATTAATAACTGTTTTAGTTCTCACACCAGTCCCATGACTGACCTGGAGTTTATTGTTTTAACCTAAACTCTGGGTGCCCCTATTTTCTACACGGGCAGCTAGTAGTTTTGGTTTTGCAGATTTATATTCACAGGGTCCTGATTTACAGCTGGAACGATGCTCGGAAAGCTCTGTATCCATGTATCACTTTCAGTTGTGTTTTGTATATTTTTCCGCTGCTATGTAATTTATTGCAATCTCTGATGTTCATCGAATGTATTTTATTCATTTATACTCTGTATATTCTTGTATTCTGATGGAATTGTTGTAATAACAATGAAATGTTCTTTCATCTGCGTTCTGATTTGTCTTGTACTCAATTCTATCCGTGCTTTCCTTCACGGGGAAGTTCGGGTCGTCTTAGTTTGGTATCAGAGCTTTGGTTTACAGAGCTCGAGAACAAGACACATTAGAACCATACGAAAGAATTCATCAGATATTGGATTAGTAATATCCAATTAGAATGACTCGTTAGAGATAGGATCAGTAGTATCCTAGAACGAGTGTGAAGAGTATATTTTTCAAATGAAAACAAATTTTGTTTTGAAAATTTAATTCGTTGTAAACGTATTTGAATATTTATTTATTTTGAATTTGGACAATCCAATATATAAAGATTTCGCGTATACGCGTCATGAACGTATATTCGAAGTTTTAATATACTGGGTAGATATAGAATCACATTCTAGACATCCGGGGATGATTCTGATGATGGTGCATCATCATCAGTATTCATATTCGAGTTTCAAAGGTGTGATTTCTATATATTTCCATTAGACTGGTGCGAGAACCAAAACTTATATAGCTAGAATACATTGTTGTGAATTGGCATCAAAAACATGATTTTTGAATATATATCAAAATTATTAATTTGAAACTCTAATTCACTAATTGATTGCTGGTTGTGTTGTTTGTTTATTTGTTTGATATTTTTAACCATTTAGCCTAATTGAATCAAATATTGAATTGTATTGAAAATTGGTCGCATTTGCTTGCATATACATGTACTTACATTGAACAGGTCATAGCAAGGAGGCTAGAGCAGAAGAATAAAATTGTTTGCCCGACAAATAGGTACATATTTACTATAATTTACTGTTTTGTTTGGGTGATGATGATTTTATGAGCCGATTGGCTAGCCGCTTGGCTTTTTCTTTTTCTTTTTGAGATCAGAAGGCCTGTATGGCAATTTTGGGATTTTCGCGTTGCTCCCGGTGCAGGGGAGGTTATGGCGAAATTTTTCGAAAATTTAGGGTGTTAGCCAAATTTTTGAAAAATTTGAAAGGTTCTTAGAAACTGAAAAGTTGAAGAACTTAAGCCGTAGTCAAAATAATGGAAGTTGAGTTGATTTGTTAAACAACTTTCGGCTTGGTTCCTTTTCGGCTTCCATTGTTATGTTCCTTTTCGGCCTTTGATTTAGAGAAGATTATAATATCATCAATAAAAACCAGAACAAATTTATTCAATTAAATCACACATTGAATTGATTAGAAAATAGTTAGAAATATATACTTGTGCATTATATATATTTGAACAGGAAATTGGATAGCTGTTGAGTAAAGATTTTATTTGCGTGCCCGACAAATAGGTAAACCTTAACGAGTTGGATGCGAAATATTATTATATCAACTCCTGTGAATGCCATTGGATGCGGAGTGCTGGTTATTCTGTGTGAAATAATAAACATCGCAATAGGATAGCAACAATTAATTTTGAACTACATTACATGGCATACTTCTGGAAGATAGGCAAACTTCATCATATACCACATAAGCATTTGGAGCTTGTGTGACGAGGTGGAAGATTTACCATACGAGCGAGAGGCTTGTATGACGATGACTGTATTTTACAGGTTGAACTGATGACTGATATGGACTATTTAAATTGTAACGATAAAATTGCCAGATTAATAAAAACCCCACACGGGTCTAGAATTGACAATAATCACGTCTCTCTAGTTATTAGATATGGCACATGGATTATTTATTTCCCACATGGGATGAGGTGACGAGGATTTATCCTCTGGAGCATTTAAAATACACACTCCCTCAGGCTTTGACAGGGTGACGAGAATTTATTCTCTGGAGTTATTATCAATACACACTCCCCTGTAAACACCAGAATATAACACTATAAATATGTGTATGCTTATTAGGATTTATTGGGTACCTAATACGGCCCAATAAATTTCCAAACCTCTCCCCGTACAAAGGAGGTTATGGCGAAATTTTTCGAAAATGCCGGGTGTTTGCCAAATTTTTGAAAAATTTGAAAAGTTCTCAGAAACTGAAAAGTTGGAGAATGGAAGCCAGATCGAACGTAGAGTTGATTAATCAAACCACTTTCGACTTTGTTCCTTTTCGGGGACAAAAAGTTTTAAGTGGGGGAGATTGTAACAACCCGGAAATGCGAGCCAGGTTAAAATCTTTATTTTGGCAATTTTAATGAATTTTGAATATTTAAAATGGATTATTTTAAATAATAACGACGAAAAATTTATTTTGAATAGAATCGAACATATATATTTGTATACGTCGTCGTTAGAAATATAAATAATTATATATAATTATAAATAGAATTGAAAATGGCGCGGTAGTTCGATAATTCGATTTCAAACTTCAATTGAATGTACCGGGTGCAAAACAAACCGGATTTTAGCGAAACCAAAAATAATAGGATCTAATTGGGAATATCTTTCCAACGAATCCGAAAAATTGAAATTTCATAGCGGGAATCAAAAGATATGTCCAGTTGAAAATTCTGAATAGTCGCTATGGAATTCAAGCCCTTAAAAATGGAAATTTTGCAAACGACCTCGGATTTCGACAAAACCACTTTTGTTGGGTCCGTGATGTCAAATTATTACTAGATTCCAAATTTTATTATTTTTCGAATCAATATGTGAGCGTGGCAAAGGAAAACGCGTTTGACCAGTTTCAGTTGATTTTAATCGACTGGAAAATGGCCATTTTTCTAACGGTCTTAGAATTCGACGAAACTAGTTTTGTTAGGACCGTATCGTGAATATGAAGCTAGAAAATATTTTTCTGGAATTTTTAGAGTTAGTATGTGGCCCCGGTAAATTGAAATGCACATTCCAATTCAATATATAGAGTTATATGTTGATTTTGATGAAAACTGATCGAAACGATCGAATCAGCCTACGATACATATCCCATTGTGTTCGGAATGGGGGTAATTAGCTATGGTCGACAGGCGGTAGGCCTCGTTTCGAGGTCGAAATAAAAAGTCAACCTTTTTGTAAATTAAATAAATTAAATTAAATTAAAAATAAAACCCCTTCCCTCTTCCCTTATCTTCTCAGCCCCCACTGTTAAAATTGATTTCAAATTAAAAAAAAAAAAAGGGCGGACCCGCCCATCGACTTCCGTCGCCGCCACTTCGTCGCCCCCCTCCCCTCGTGCTCCTCCGCCTCTTCCTCCCACCGCCGCCCCCCTCTTATTCTCCTTCTTCCTCGTTCGACTCACCCAGCCACCCCCCCGAAACCCCTGTACTCCCCAACCTCACGCACCCAAATCGACCGCCGCACCCCCCCCCCTCTGCCGCCACCGCTCTTCTTCTTCCTCCCCCCTCTCGCCTGGCGCGCCGCGCCCAGTCAGCCCCCTTTCCTTCCACCCTCTCGCGAGCCCCCTCCCGATTGTCAGACCGCCAATTCCAACCCCCTAAACCACTGTAAGCCCTTTTATTTTTATTTTTATTTTTACTTCTCTTATTTTATTCATTTAATGTATTTGGTTATAGGAGAATATAAAATCGGCTTTTATATGAAATACGATTTGAAAAAGATTTGATTTTTATCTACATGAACAACAAATAAAGATGAGATCTTCATATAGACAAAGATGCGATTTTTATATTAGTGGAAGATTAAAAATATGATTTTTACATTATAGTAGTATTAAAGATTTGATCTTTATTATGTAGAAGGAGCAAAGATGTGTTTTTATATGAGGGGCGATATAAAAATGAAATCTTTATATTTGAAAAGGCGAAATCTTTATATTAAAAAGGCGAAATCTTTATGTATAGAATAGCGTGATAAAAATATAATCTTTATTATATGAACACCGTTATAAAAATAGAATTTTTATCTATATAGTAGCGATGTAAAAATAGAATTTTTATCCATATGGAGTGATTATAAAAATATGATTTTTAAATTGAAAGTGAACAAATAAAAATGTGATTTTTATTTTAAAGAAAACAGTATAAAAATGAGATTTTTATATATGTAGTGGCTACGGGCAACGAAAGTGACAAAAGGCGAGCACGACGAAGATTTCCTACATAGGAAGTGTCGTGGAGTTGGGATAGCTTTGGTGAGAACTTCTCACTCTAAATTTAATTTTCTAGTTGAAATATATACTAGGATGCAGACAGTGTTTAGTAGCACCCGACACCCGTCGTCCACAGACCATGGACGGCTTGTATGCTTGTTTGTTTGATTCTGCTGTGTAGTTGATTCTGTGATGTGATGTGAAACGAAATAAAATATTTATATAGTCAATAATATTTTATAGTTGAAAACAGAATTTTTAACGTGCATATGAAATGAAATAAAAATAAACAAATCGGATGATTTGTTTATATACACACGTTTGACTGATATTGATTGGAACGATAAATTTTACACATCGCCCAACTGCACAAATAAAATCGGTGTTTGGTTGTTTGAAACCCCACACGGGTATTGCGATGATATATGACATACACTAATCCCAATAATTAGTTGTATGTCGCTCGATTGATTGACAAACTGTTATAAGCGTTAAATATTTATATTTGATGCTTATACAGTGCAGAACGCACTTTGGATGATGGTTGATGATTTATCGTTGCTGTTATATACGTGTGGAAGAAAATCCATATAATTAACATTATATGGTAATTGATTGGGACTCATTCCATATTGGAAAAAGAAATATTTGAAAAAGAAATATTTGAAATAGAAATATTTGAAATAGAATATTTGAAAATAGAAATATATGAAGCCGTGTTGATTAGATTGACGCCATTTTGACGTGAATGATATTTATATCGATTTTATTCATTTTATAATGAATATCGAAAGTGATTTCAAAATCTGATATTTTGAAAAGAATTGAAATTCGAATTAAATTGAATAGAAATGAATTCGAATAGAAATTGAATATAAATGAATTCGAATTGAAATTGAATAGAAATGAATTCGAATAGAAATTGAATATAAATGAATTCGAACTGAAATTGAATATAAATGAATTCGAATTGAAATTGAATATAAATGAATTCGAATTGAAATTGAATATAAATGAATTCGAAATGAATTCGAATATAAATTAATTCGAATTGAAATTGAATTGAATTGAAAATGAACTGAAATTGAATTAGAAATCCATTTGAATTGAAATCAATTTGAAATGAACTTAAAACGAATTTATAAGGAAAAATTCAATTTTGATTTGAATTAGAAATGAAGTTGAAATCGTTTTGAAAACGAATTTAAAACGAATTATAAAAATACGTTTTAAAAAGGAAATCGACGAAATATATATAATATATATGTATTATATATATAATGGCCTGAATAGAACGCGCCGCGCCGCGGCAGTTCGTGAATTTCGACCATTGACTTCGAATTGACGTTGCGGGAGATCCGACCATCGGATTCTCCTAAAACCGGATCCGTTGGGTTCGTATCGAAAAGAGCTTTCCAATGAATATTAGGAATTTGAAATCCAATGGTTGGATTTGGAATTATGTCTAAATCAAATTTGAAAAAGGTCGCTGTAAGTGCAGTTCGATGGCCGTTGTTGGAAATCGACTGTACGGGCCTTGATAAAATTATTAAAAATAGTAATAATTTATGTAAAATCATAATATGTGAATTGGAAAGAACTGGGATGTAAAATTCCACATTTGAAAGGATAAAAATATATTTTTGTCGAAATGAACTAGTTTGAACTAGAATTAAAATCAATTTATTTTTAAAATGAATAAATTGAATTTGAAAGTGATTTTAAAAATAATCAATATTCCCAATACGTGAATTGGACTGGAGTTGAATCGAAATTATCTTCGGAATATTTCGATGTTGGATTTCGTGACTATACAGATATTGTTATGGGAATTTGAAAGATATATTTTATATTGTTATTTCCAATACGATATTTGTTGGTTTCAGGATTTGATATTGAATATAAACCGGTATATTTTCTATTCAGAGCCTTGTATTTAATATCAAATGTGATTTGGGTTTGTCGTAAATGGTGTCTTCATTAACACTGTTCTTAAGCCCAATAGAGAAAAAGATTAAATCTTTCTATTTAGATTTAATGAAGTGTATCAATTAAATAATATTTAATTGGAATTGAATTTGAATTGGTTTTTGGGTTTATCGTGAGCGGTGTTTTGAACAACACCTGTTCTTTAACCCGATTAACAATAGAGTGTGATTTTAGGTTTATCGTGAATCGTGTTTTAGATGACATTGGTTCTTTAACCCAGTTAAAGACAGGAAATTGATTTTTTTGAAAGATTAAAACTAAGTGGAGTTTTAATGAATCTTTAATTAGATTGAAATGTGAATTGATAATTTAAATTATCAAATCTGAAAGGTGATCGATAATGGAGTACCACCAGTTTTGCTCCAAAGCAATAGTTATATCTTTAATTAGATTCGAACGTGAGATGGTAATTAATTTTACCGATAACACCGTGGTGTTAGATATGGAGTGTTAACAGTTTTCTCCATGGGATATATATAGGTTGGGATTGGGAAATAAAATAAATAATTACTTCGGTGTGGTTCGCTAATCCCGACTAGTTTGAAATGATATCCAAAGGAAGATTAAAGAATAAATTTAGAAGAATTTATCTTGGATAAAATTAATGGGAACCTTTCCTTAAGAATGTGATTTTGTGAATAAAGGAATACTCTGAATTGGAATGAGGCGTTGGGTGTGTTTGTGTAACATTTGTTTATCATATACGTGGGTTGTTCAGAAAGGCCGGGTTTATACCCATTCTGAATAACCGATTCGACGAGATGTCGAAGATGAAGACGGTGGTTGAAGACCGGAAGTATCCACATCGTTTGGGTGATTACTGATGATCTCGATTGGGTTGTACACCCAAGATGAGGGAAACAGTTGGTGATCGTCCAGACGTACCTGGAGATGGATGGATATGTGAGGAAAGTGCCTCCGGTTTCGTTCAGACCCAGAACGAACTTGTAAATGGATTGTGTGTCTGACATTGGATTTTATTCTATGTTGATTGATCTCTATTAAATATACATCTGTTTGGTGGCGGAGAGTTTATTCTCTTGCTTAACGCCCTTCTCTGAGACATACGAGCTCAGAGGTTGTATATCGATGGACATCAGTCGCATGGAGTGAATTGCCAGTGTGGCACGCGTAAGTGGCAATTGATCAAGGCTTCTGTTGAAAAGCAAAGTCTTGTGGTTGATGATCAAAGCACGGCCTGTGTGGTGTAGCTTTGTGTATAACGTGAATTCGCGAGCCTCATACCTTGGTATGAGTCAAAAAGAGGATACGGACCCAAGGAGTGCACGATGTTTCTTTCTAGCTATGGTGGTGTCAGTGACCTACCAGCCCTGACATTTATATACTTTTCACCTGTGTGGTTGTTGGATAAGAGGCGCCTCGGATATAGGTCTGTAAGGACCAGGAAACGTGTGTTCAGGAATAACTAATCCTCAAAAATAAGAGAGGACCGACCTTGGAGGTTCCAAAGGATCATAGTGGGGTCCTGAGACATTTGCTAGAGTGTCTCGAATCAGAGAGGAGCTTGCCCCTTGCCTCGACTCATGATGGAATCCAATTTCCAATACGTGGTAATTCAGTTTTATTTGTAGAACCTAGTATGGCGACATAGTGGTATGGGTCATTCATGCCGCTTATGATTGAAATTTTTTTGACACTATACACCTATAATAGTATCAAATAATGTGTTTTAAACGTACCAAGCATGCTTTGGCTGTTATAAGGTAAAAACCCTATCCTCCGGCTAGCGTTGCATTGTGTGATGGGACCTGGGTCTTATAACAGCTTCATTTTTCTTTATTTAGCATTGCGCTGTTTGTTTTATGCACTGGTATTCTTGGGAGGAAACCCGTTCCGTGTTATACGGCGTGGTCCCTTGATTTACCGAACTTTAAAATAAAGATTAATAACTGTTTTAGTTCTCACACCAGTCCCATGACTGACCTGGATTTTATTGTTTTAACCTAAACTCTGGGTGCCCCTATTTTCTACATGGGCAGCTAATAGTTTTGGTTTTGCAGATTTATATTCACAGGGTCCTGATTTACAGCTGGAACGATGCTCGGAAAGCTCTGTATCCGTGTATCACTTTCAGTTGTGTTTTGTATATTTTTCCGCTGCTATGTAATTTATTGTAATCTCTGATGTTCATCGAATGTATTTTATTCATTTATAATATGTATATTCTTGTATTCTGATGGAATTGTTGTAATAACAATGAAATGTTCTTTCGTCTGCGTTTTGATTTGTCTTGTACTCAATTCTATCCGTGCTTTCCTTCACGGGGAAGTTCGGGTCATCTCAACGGTGTTATCGGTAAATATTAATTACCATTTCATGTTCAAATCTAGTTAAAGATTTAACTATCGCTTTGGAGCAAAACTGATGATACTCCATTCTCGATCATTTTAATCTAATTAAAGATTCATTAAAACTCCACTTAGTTTTAATCTTCCCAAAAATCAATATTAATGATTATTTAACTTGGGAAAATTGTAACAACACGTTATTTTTAACGATTTAAATTCTGATTTAAATCGATATTTTTATTTTGAAAATATTCTATGGTTTCTCGTAACAGGAATTTAGAAATTGAATTACGTACAGTGAGATATAATAGTAGTGAAAATTTCATCGAAAAATTTGAATGTTTGTCGATCGCGCATTTTTCAGGGCAAAGCTGCGCATATCAGTTCAATTTTTATTGATTTTATAATCTCTCCGAATACGGTTCGGACAAACATGAAAAATATTCTATTCGTTGTCACGAATCTAACGGCGAAATTCGTTTCGCGAAAATCGGACGTTTTGACCACTGTTTTCCTATCCGTATTTTACGTTTAAGGGTTCCGTAACGCGTTTTTGAACGGAGCATGCAGACATTGCAAATTATATACCGTTGTGTCCGTCTCGTCACGCTGATTACCATTATATATTCGTTTGTCAGTTTTGGCGCTCGGTTCGTGCTGTAATTGCGAAAAGGCTTGCACAGTTCATATTTGAAATAAAGCCATTTGAGTTCGACATGTCCCTATTTGGATCCTGCATATTTTTCTAGTCATTTTGGGTCTGCAAAACTTGTCTCTTTATTTTACTAAACTATCCATTTTTTTTTTTTTTTTTTTTTTGCTTTTCAAAAGCTTAGTAATGGAAAAAATTACCTCCTTATATTACCATACATGTTCAACTTTGACATTCAAAATTTCATGCATGCGTTGCATACGTGTTGCCTTTAGTTTTTCCAATATTTATATTTTTGTGGCTTTCTACTTGTTAGTTCTCCCATAATTTTTTTTCTCAAAGCATACGTGACCCAACTTTTGTTTATATGCAAACCAAGCACGTCCTTCCATTTGCATGTTCCCTGTCCACTATTCACCTTATATTTATCCTTTTATTTGCCTACATTAATTTTTAATTTAGGGTCCGTTCTACTCCTTCAAAAGCTACTTAATTTTAGCTGTGTACACAGTCAACAAGAGATCCATGATGTTAGCATCTCTTCACTAGTTATAGAAGATATCCATTCGTTCAAATCCCTTGGTCTTCTCTTTCATTTCAGCTAAAAAAAAATTCCCTTCTCTTTAAAAACCATCGTTCTCTCAATCCTATATATATATATATAATTGTTCATGAAAAGAAAGAGAAACTTTGTTGTCTCTTTTGTTCTCACTTTACATCTCTTGTAACCTTCCATTTTATATCGCTACGCCTCACGCCACCGCCGAAGTTCCAGCACCCATCACCCGCCGACTTTCTGACCTCTTCCCCACCTGAGTTTGCCTCAGCTTGTGCCCTTCTCCTTTCAAATTTCTGGTGAGCCCTCAAACTTTGGCCGAGTCATATTTTGGTACACGGTGTTATATATCTTTGCTGAGATGTTGTTCTTCACGTAAAAAAAAAGTGTTTTCCGTAGTTGATTTTCTCCTATCATCGACTGTGATTACTCGTTGAAGATTTTGTTTGGTGCAAAACAAGTTGCAATGTTGATCCTTACTTGCTTAAATTTGTGTTGTGTCCATGCTTGATGTATTGAGTATAGTCGCTCGGTTGAAAAGGAATCGGAGCATTCTGTTGTTATCTTGTCTGAGTTGGGTTTTCTCTTTGCTTGTGCCATTTCATTCATGTCCGTTCAGTTGTCGCTTCCTTCCCGTGCCTCGAAAGGTGAGTTTATCTCACACCTGACTTACATTTTTCATGGATGTTAGATCAATAATGAACTGTTATATGAAATGTATAGGATTGCTGATAGAAACTGTTTGATTTGATATATATGCACATTTCATATGTGACACGATATATTCATATAACACGTAGTTGCACTAATGATATATATGTTGAGATTGTTGCTATGTGATTGTTGTTTGTGATTGTTGATACCCTAGTTAGGAAAAATCACTAAGGGTTGAAATGATACATACCCGAACGAACATTAGAATAAGGAAAAATCGTTATGGGTTGAAATGATAGACCTAAACGATTTTTATTGAATTTGGGATCGCGGGTTGAAATGATATACCCATTGAAATTTTATAAATTGCGGGTTGAAATGATAAATATCCGTATCACTTGACCATAGGTAGAAATGTAAATACGAACATCGTTGGTCATGTTTTCGTAATAAAGTAATTTGGAAATTTTGAGTTTAAATAATAATTTAAGATTTTATATTTTTTTTAAAGAATTTTAAACTTTTGTATATTAATATTTTCTTTAAACCTATTTTATTTTATTTTAAATTTTATATATGTTTATAATCTACTTTCTAATTATTATTAGAATTTTACAAACTTATATATATATATCAATTTTCAAAATTAAATTATCTTTATATATATATATTTTGCAAACTATAAACTCAAAGTTGGTTTAAGTAAGATTTTGTGACTTAAGTCGAGGTTTGAATTTCTAATAACGATATTTGATTTTAACATCGAACTCATATGAGATACGGATTTGAATTCAAATTGAATCGAACTTAACGTGACTAAATATAAATTAGAATATATATAATGTTATATATGAAATTGGTTCTCATGATCATTTAGTTGAATTTTGAAATTTGTAAAATCGAATTTATAAGATGGTTTTAAAACTTATGATTTGAATTTTTACAATATGGAATTTGTACGACTTGAGTAAATAGGATATGATTTGTCGAATTTGAAATATAAGAGTTTGATTCAAATTTTAAGTAATGAAATTTAATTTATGTTTCGAGTTATAAAGTATGATACAATTTGTTTTGAATTATAAGCGAAATATGAGATTTTGATTTAAAGTGTATGTATTGAATTTGAACCGAAATATTGGACTTAATAAATAGATTTAAAACGATATCCTATAAATGGTAATCTTGAAACAATTGAATTATTGAACTTGAGTTTTGATGAATATAAATCAAACCGAAATATTCTTGAAGTTAAATATTTTTGTTTTGATTTAAACGATAACTGCGACCTTTAAGATATGTTTTTGATGTAAATTGTTTTGAATTGAAAGTCGTTATGTGAATATTTTTGAAATCGATATAATTAAGCGATATAAATGAGTCGTTTTCAAAATTGAATATAATCGAAGTTAGATATTTAATTTTGATTTCGAAATTCGAATATGAGTTTTCATATAATCGATTTTATAAATTGATTTATAAAATAATGGCCACGATGTGAAAAATGTAAACGTTTGGTTGTTAAAGAGACCGGGATCGGCTATTGTCATACTCTCTGCCAATACCGAAAACCACTTTAACAACTGTGTACGCGGTGGAGTTCCAGAATGAAGGGGATGATTTGGCGAATGACTCCATTTTTATTTCATATTAATTACGAGACCCTGACTACCTTGAGTCAGCTTGATGTGGCTAAAACATGAGCTACGCACGGACCAAGTGAGGTCATACCTCTTATCGAGCACACTCCTTCGATATTATTCTATTACTGTTGAGATTCGATTTGGGCCCTTTTGATTATGGGAGTGTGTATCGAGGTGGGCGGTAGTAGCTACTATGTGTTACCACCAGTCCGGCTCTGCAAACGGTGAATCCACCCTGGCATTCCTTGCGTGCCTTGTCACATGCCTTATACGAGCCCACTACGATTTTGTTTTGTACTGTTTTATATGGAGTGCCCTCTGATCAACCTCCAGTTTACGGAGGAATTACGGTACTGTATATACTATGGGAATATATAAACGGTGTAAGGGTAATCATGGTAATCCCGCTTACGCTATTTTGATATTTTACTTTACTGATAGACACTATTGTATATAGCGTATTATACTATATAGTATTAGTTTGACGGATCCTTAGAGGATGGTGATCCCAAACATCCTCTAAGTTACTGTTTGCATTTCATCGAACATTTCATTTGAATTGATTTACTTCCATGAGAATGTTAGTCCTGATCCGAGTTGTTTTGTTTTGCATTATTGCTCGGGTCAGATCGATTATCACAGCTTTCGAGATCCACTCTTGGAGTTTGAAGATTATTGGGATTGTTATCAGTTATTTGTTGTATTAGACTTCTGCTAAATTATTTATGTAAACTCTGATGTAAAGCTTCATGAACTACTATTGTATTTTAATTTTTCCGCTGTGAGATATTATATTGCTTTGTATCTGTGTCTGTGATCTGTGATTTGTTCTATTTACCTCAGAAGCTAATAACCATCTGTTGTTTTGGACGTTTCGAGTTGGCATATTTTGTCAATTCGGCACGGTCAAAATGGCAGGTCGTTACAAGTGGTATCTGAGCTTTGGTTTATCAAAGCTTTAGCTTATTGGGTAAAAGCTCATTAGAGATAGGGTAGTGATACCCTAGAATGAGTGGAATCGGTTGCAGAATCCTTCTTGAGAGAGAGCGTATTTTTAAAGTATAAATGATTTTTAAATGATTTTAAAATGTTTTCAAAATAAGAATTCTCGTATATAAAATTATGTTTAATATTTAAATCTTTTCTGAAATTTCCTTTCCACTCGATTCCATCTTCCTTAGTAAATCCTCTTTGATTAGGTTCTTTTGTTCCTTTAGCTTTACTCGAGTTCTATAACTAATCTTTGTCCATAACAAGTTGGGATGTAGAAGGAGAGTATTGGTCTTTTAGTGGGTTCATTCGGATTAAATATTTGTTTGAAATTTATATTTTGAAAGATATTTACTATATAAGATCTTCTAAATGTAATATTGAATTTTGATACTTATAAATAACCCTATGTTTTAGTAATACCAATATTTTGTAAAGATTATAGTTGTGATGTATTTATATGTTAAATTTATAGAATTAATTAAGTTTTATAAGTTTAAATATCGATAACTTGGGTTTGAAATATATTGGTATAATATAGAATATTATTATTATATATATTGATAGTTATTTATTATTGATTGTGGTTGAATGTTTAATAAATAAATGAGTGGGGGAGAGATATAAATTTTCCCTACTTAAAATTTTATGATTTGAAATATATTAATTATAATATATGATTTGAAAATTTGGGTATATATTATGTTTAAATATAGAAAAGATGTTTTGAGTAATTATTTGACTCTAAAATTAGCCTATCGAATACTTAGTGATTTGGTGTATACGTCTGATCAACGTGTATGTTAAATCCTATACATAATAGATAGATATAGAGTCACACTCTAGTCGCTTGAAAATGATTTTGGTGATGACTGCAGCATCATCGATATCCATTTTCGGGTTTCGAAAGTGGGATGGATATATATTGCCAATCGAGGCGTTGAGTGGATACTTGGAACTATTTTGAAATGTTTGAAATATCTAATTTTTGACATATACATGTATTTTCCAATCATATATATATGATAATAAATATGAACCATTGATTGAAATATATTAAATTATTTAATTACTGTTTCTCTGTCTCGTTCCTTTTCGGGGACGAAAAGTTTTGAGTAGGGGAGATTGTAACAACACGTTATTTTTAACGATTTAAATTCTGATTTAAATCGATATTTTTATTTTGAAAATATTCTATGGTTTCTCGTAACGGGAATTTAGAAATTGAATTACGTACAGTGAGATATAATAGTAGTGAAAATTTCATCGAAAAATTTGAATGTTTGTCGATCGCGCATTTTTCAGGGCAAAGCTGCGCATATCAGTTCAATTTTTATTGATTTTATAATCTCTCCAAATACGGTTCGGACAAACATGAAAAATATTCTATTCGTTGTCACGAATCTAACGGCGAAATTCGTTTTGCGAAAATCGGACGTTTTGACCACCGTTTTCCTATCCGTATTTTACGTTTAAGGGGTCCGTAACGCGTTTTTGAACGGAGCATGCAGACATTGCAAATTATATACCGTTGTGTCCGTCTCGTCACGCTGATTACCATTATATATTCGTTTGTCAGTTTTGGCGCTCGGTTCGTGCTGTAATTGCGAAAAGGCTTGCACAGTTCATATTTGAAATAAAGCCATTTGAGTTCGACATGTCCCTATTTGGATCCTGCATATTTTTCTAGTCATTTTGGGTCTGCAAAACCTGTCTCTTTATTTAACTAAACTATCCATTTATTTTATTTTTATTTTTTTGCTTTTCAAAAGCTTAGTAATGGAAAAAATTACCTCCTTATATTACCATACATGTTCAACTTTGACATTCAAAATTTCATGCATGCGTTGCATACGTGTTGCCTTTAGTTTTTCCAATATTTATATTTTTGTGGCATTCTAGTTGTTAGTTCTCCCATAAATTTTTTTTCTCAAAGCATACGTGACCCAACTTTTGTTTATATGCAAACCAAGCATGTCCTTCCATTTGCATGTTCCCTGTCCACTATTCACCTTATACTTATCCTTTTATTTGCCTACATTAATTTTTAATTTAGGGTCCGTTCTACTTTTTCAAAAGCTACTTAATTTTAGCTGTGTACACAGTCAACAAGAGATCCATGATGTTAGCATCTCTTCACTAGTTATAGAAGATATCCATTCGTTCAAATCCCCTGGTCTTCTCTTTCATTTCAGCTAAAAAAAAAATTCCCTTCTCTTTAAAAACCATCGTTCTCTCAATCCTATATATATATAATTGTTCATGAAAAGAAAGAGAAACTTTGTTGTCTCTTTTGTTCTCACTTTACATCTCTTGTAACCTTCCATTTTATATCGCTACGCCTCACGCCACCGCCGAAGTTCCAGCACCCATCAGCCGCCGACTTTCTGACCTCTTCCCCACCCGAGTTTGCCTCAGCTTGTGCCCTTCTCCTTTCAAATTTCTGGTGAGCCCTCAAACTTTGGCCGAGTCATATTTTGGTACGCGGTGTTATATATCTTTGCTGAGATGTTGTTCTTCACGTAAAAAAAAAGTGTTTTCCGTAGTTGATTTTCTCCTGTCATCGACTGTGATTACTCGCTGAAGCTTTTGTTTGGTGCAAAACAAGTTGCAGTGTTGATCCGTACTTGCTAAAATTTGTGTTGTGTCCATGCTTGATGTGTTGAGTATAGTCGCTCGGTTGAAAAGGAATCGGAGCATTCTGTTGTTATCTTGTCTGAGTTGGGTTTTCTCTTTGCTTGTGCCATTTCATTCATGTCCGTTCAGTTGTCGCTTCCTTCCCATGCCTCGAAAGGTGAGTTTATCTCACACTTGACTTACATTTTTCATGGATGTTAGATCAATAATGAACTGTTATATGAAATGTATAGGATTGCTGATAGAAACTGCTTGATTTGATATATATGCACATTTCATATGTGACACGATATATTCATATGACACGTAGTTGCACTAATGATATATATGCTGAGATTGTTGCTATGTGATTGTTGTTTGTGATTGTTGATACCCTAGTTAGGAAAAATCACTAAGGGTTGAAATGATACATACCCGAACGAACATTAGAATAAGGAAAAATCGTTATGGGTTGAAATGATAGACCTAAACGATTTTTATTGAATTTGGGATCGCGGGTTGAAATGATATACCCGTTGAAATTTTATAAATTGCGGGTTGAAATGATAAATATCTGTATCACTTGACCATAGGTAGAAATGTAAATACGAACATCGTTGGTCATGTTTTCGTAATAAAGTAATTTAGAAATTTTGAGTTTAAATAATAATTTAAGATTTTATATTTTTTTTAAAGAATTTTAAACTTTTGTATATTAATATTTTCTTTAAACCTATTTTATTTTATTTTAAATTTTATATATGTTTATAATCTACTTTCTAATTATTATTAGAATTTTACAAACTTATATATATATATCAATTTTCAAAATTAAATTATCTTTATATATATATTTTGCGAACTATAAACTCAAAGTTGGTTTAAGTAAGATTTTGTGACTTAAGTCAAGGTTTGAATTTCTAATAACGATATTTGATTTTAACATCGAACTCATATGAGATACGGATTTGAATTCAAATTGAATCGAACTTAACGTGACTAAATATAAATTAGTATATATATAATGTTATATACGAAATTGGTTCTCTTGATCATTTAGTTGAATTTTGAAATTTGTAAAATCGAATTTATAAGATGGTTTTAAAACTTATGATTTGAATTTTTACAACATTGGAATTTGTACGACTTGAGTAAATAGGATATGATTTGTCGAATTTGAAATATAAGAGTTTGATTCAAATTTTAAGTAATGAAATTTAATTTATGTTTCGAGTTATAAAGTATGATACGATTTGTTTTGAATTATAAGCGAAATATGAGATTTTGATTTAAAGTGTATGTATTGAATTTGAAACGAAATATTGGACTTAATAAATCGATTTAAAACGATATCCTATAAATGGTAATCTTGAAACAATTGAATTATTGAACTTGAGTTTTGATGAATATAAATCAAACCGAAATATTCTTGAAGTTAAATATTTTTGTTTTGATTTAAATGATAACTGCGACCTTTAAGATATGTTTTTGATGTAAATTGTTTTGAATTGAAAGTCGTTATGTGAATATTTTTGAAATCGATATAATTAAGCGATATAAATGAGTCGTTTTCAAAATTGAATATAATCGAAGTTAGATATTTAATTTTGATTTCGAAATTCGAATATGAGTTTTCATATAATCGATTTTATAAATTGATTTATAAAATAATGGCCACGATGTGAAAAATGTAAACGTTTGGTTGTTAAAGAGACCGGGATCGGCTATTGTCATACCCTCTACCAATATCGAAAACCACTTTAACAACTGTGTACGCGGTGGAGTTCCAGAATGAAGGGGATGATTTGGCGAATGACTCCATTTTTATTTCATATTAATTACGAGACCCTGACTACCTTGAGTCAGCTTGATGTGGCTAAAACAGGAGCTACGCACGGACCAAGTGAGGTCATACCTCTTATCGAGAACACTTCTTCGATATTATTCTATTACTGTTGAGATTCGATTTGGGCCCTTTTGATTATGGGAGTGTGTATCGAGGTGGGCGGTAGTAGCTACTATGTGTTACCACCAGTCCGGCTCTGCAAACGGTGAATCCACCCTGGCATTCCTTGCGTGCCTTGTCACATGCCTTATACGAGCCCATTACGATTTTGTTTTGTACTGTTTTATATGGAGTGCCCTCTGATCAACCTCCAGTTTACGGAGGAATTACGGTACTGTATATACTATGGGAATATATAAATGGTGTAAGGGTAATCATGGTAATCCCGCTTACGCTATTTTGATATTTTACTTTACTGATAGACACTATTGTATATAGCGTATTATACTATATAGTATTAGTTTGACGGATCCTTAGAGGATGGTGATCCCAAACATCCTCTAAGTCACTGTTTGCATTTCATCGAACATTTCATTTGAATTGATTTACTTCCACGAGAATGTTAGTCCTGATCCGAGTTGTTTTGTTTTGCATTATTGCTCGGGTCAGATCGATTATCACAGCTTTCGAGATCCACTCTTGGAGTTTGAAGATTATTGGGTTTTCTCATTTATATCTACCTGTTCAGTTATCTTTGTCATTCTGTTTCAGATTGTTATCAGTTATTTATTGTATTAGACTTCCGCTGAATTATTTATGTAAACTCTGATGTAAAGCTTCATGAACTACTATTGTATTTTAATTTTTCCGCTGTGAGATATTATATTGCTTTGTATCTGTGTCTGTGATCTGTGATTTGTTCTATTTACCTCAGAAGCTAATAACCATCTGTTGTTTTGGACGTTTCGAGTTGGCATATTTTGTCAATTTGGCACGGTCAAAATGGCGGGTCGTTACAAAAATCCTATCCTGTCTTTAACCGGGTTAAAGAACCAATGTCATTTAAAACACGGTTCATGATAAACCCAAAATCACATTCCATTCTATCAACTTTTAACCGTAAAATAGCAAGTGAGCAAATCCCTAAGTATTAACTCCGAAGGCCGAAACCAACATCAGATCAATACCCAAGAAACCATTCAACTTAACTAATCCCCAGTTAGTTTCTTATTTTCTTAACTCAGTTGGGTCTAAGAACAGTATTATTGAAGATACCGTTCACGACAACCTAAAATCACATTCCATTAATTATCGGGTTAAAGAACAAGTGTTATTTAAAACACCGTCCACGATAAACCCAAAAATCAATTCAAATTCAATTCCAATTAAATACCATTTAATTGGTACACTTCATTAAATCTAAATAAAAAGATTTAATCTTTTTCTCAACTGGGTTTAAGAACAGTGTTAATGAAGACAACATTCACAACAAACCCAAATCACATTTGATATTAAATACAAGGCTCTGAATAGAAAATATATCGGCTTATATTCAATATCAAATTCTACAACCAACAAATATCGTATTGGAAATAACGATATAAATATATCTTTCAAATTTCCAGAACAATATCTGTATAATCACGAAATCCAACATCGAAATATTCCAAAGACAATTTCGATTCAAATCCATTTCCACTTTATATATTGGAAATTCTGGTTATTTTCAAAACCATTTCAAATCCACTTTATTTATTTTAAAATAAATGGGATTATAATTCTAGTTAAAAAACTAGTTCATTTCGATAAAAGTCTATTTTTATCTTTTCAAATATGGAATTTTTCATCCCAATTCTTAACAAATCATTTCTTATGATTTTACACAAATTATTGATATTTTTAATAATTTTGTCAAGGCCCGTACAGTCGATTTCCATCAAAGGCCATCGAACTGCACTTACAGCGACCTTTTCCAAATTTGATTTGGACATAATTCAAAATCCGACCGTTAGATTTCAAATCTCTAATACTCGTTAGAAAGCTCTTTTTGATACGAACCCAACGGTTCCGGTTTCAGGAGAATCCGACGGTTGGATCTCCCGTAATATCCATTCGAAGCCATTGGTCGAAATTCGCGAACTACCACGGCGCGGCGCGTTCTATTCAGGCCATTATATATATATAATATATATATAATATATTTCGTCGATTTCCTTTCAAAACGTATTTTATAAATCATTTTAAATTCGTTTTCGAAACGATTTCAACTTCATATTCAATTTCTAATCAAAATTGAGTATTCCACATCATCGATATACAAATGATAATATTATCAAAACGTTATATTTTGAAATCACTTTCTTTTCTATATTCATTATAAAAATGAATAAAATCGATATAAATATCGTTCACGTCAAAATGGCGTCAATCTAATCAACACGACTTTTATTCAACACATGAATGTTTTCAATTCAACACATGAATTTATTTTCTATTCAACACATGAATTTATTTTCAATTCAACACATGAATTTATTTTTCTATTCAACACATGAATATTTATTCTATTCAACACATGAATTAATATTTCTTATTTTCCAAATTGGAATGAGGCCCAATCAATTACCATATAACGTTAATTATATGGATTCCCTACAACATATGTATATAACAGCAATGATAAATCATCAACCATCATCCAGAGTGCACCAGACAACTGTATAAGCATTGAATATAAATAACTAACGCTTACACAGTCTGTCAACCCATCGATTGACATACAACTAAACAATTGGGATTAGTGTACGTCAAATCTCATCCCAATACCCGTGTAGGGTTTCAAATCAACAAACACAGATTTTATTTTTGCGGTTGGGCGATGTGTAAAATTTATCATCCCAATCAATATCAGTCAAATTAGAGTATATAAACAAATCGTCCGATTTGTTTATAAATATTTATTTTATATGCACATTAAAAATCATATTTTTAACTATAAAATATTTATAATGATAAAATATTTTATCTCATTCCACATCACACAATCAAATTTCACGACACAGCAATCAAACAAATAAGTCATCCATGGTCTGTGGACGACGGGTGTCGGGTGCTACTAAACACCGTCTGCATCCTAGTATATATTTCAAACTAGAAATAAAAATAAAAGTGAGGAGTTCTCACCTTTGGGTTCCATTCCTCCGTTTCGTTTCTGAATTTCTAAATGGCTTGGATTTTCCCAAATTCAACGCAATCCTTTACACGCTGTTCATAGTAAAAATCACATTTTTATTATCACTACATGTACATAAAAATCATATTTTTATTTCCACTTCATATATATAAAAATCAAATTTTTATCTTCACTTCATATATATAAAAAGCGAATTTTTATCTCACTACAACATATATAAAAAATCTTGCCTTTCTATATATAAAAATATCGCCTTTCTATAATTAAAGATATCGTCTTTCTATAATTAAAGATATCGCCTTTCTTTAACTAAAAATCTTACCTTTTTATATTTAAAAATCTCCTCTTTTCATGAACAAAATCTTAACTTTTCCAATTAAAAATCTCTTCTTTACCATGTTAAAAATCGAATCTTTACATAAATAACATTCATTACTTTACATAAATGAAAATATAAACTTTTCATAAATAAACATATAAACTTTTCATATAGAAAAAAAATATAACCTATATAAACTGATTTTATACTTATGTTTTTAACAAAAAAATTGGATTTTAAAAATAAAATCAAATAAAAGCTTATTGTCGGAGGAGGGGCTGAAAGGAGCGCGTCGGAGGTGATCACCGGGCTTGTCGGTGGCGGCGGGGTCCGCAGTTGGTCAGAGACCGGGCGGTGGTGCGGCTAGGGCTTGCTGGCCTTCGATTTGGGGGCGGTTTCGTCCTGGGGTTCGAAAGGGAAGGGGGGATCGATGACTGAGGAGGAGGTGAAGCGAAGGGGAGGTGCAGCTGTCGGAAGTGGGGTGGAGGGAGCGTGGGTGAAGGCGGCGCGTCCAGAGGCAGTGGAGGGCTAGGGTTCTTCGTGTTTTTTTTCCTATTTGGATTTGTGAACGGCTGAGTGAGAGAAGAGGGAGTGATAAGGTTTTTATAAATATAAATATTTTATTTAATTAAATTCCAAATAGTTGACTTTTATTTCGACCTCAAAATTGAACCCATCGACTTTCGTCCCTAGCGTATTACCTTCATTCCGAACACAATGGGATATGTTTCGCAAGCCAATTCAATTGTTACGATCAGTTTTTCTTTAAATTACAATATAAATCAATATATATTTAATTTAAATGGACATTTCAATTTATCGGGGCCACATGCGAACTCTAAAAATTCCCGAAAAATTATTTCTAGCTTCGTATTGACGATACGGTCCTAACAAAACTAATTTCATCAAATTCTGAGATCGTTTGAAAAATGGCCATTTTCCAGTCGATTAAAATCAACTTAAACTGGTCAAACGCGTTTTCCTTCGCCACGCTCACATATTGATTTGAAAAATTATGAATTTTGGAATCTAGCGATAACTTGACATCCCAGATCCAACAAAAGTGGTTTCATCGAAAACCGAGGTCGTTTGCATAATTTCCATTTTTAAGGGCCAGAATTCCATAGCGACTATTCTGAATTTTCAACTGGGCATATCCTTTTGATTCCCGCTATGAAATTTCAATTCTTCGGATTTGTTGGAGAGATATTCTCAAATAGATTCTAACATTTTTGGTTTCCCTAAAATCCGTTTTATTTTGAATCCTGTACATCCATTTGAACTTTGAAATCGAATTTTCGAACAACCGCGCCATTTTCAATTCCTTTTATAATTAAAATAAAATATTTATATTCTATCGACGATCTATATAAATATATACGTTCGAATTCTATTCAAAATAAATTTCTCGTCGTTATTATTTAAAATAAATCATTTTAAATAATCAAAATTGCCAAAATAAAATTTTTAAATTGGCTCGGATTTCCGGGTTACAATCTCCCCCACTTAAAACTTTCGTCCCCGAAAAGGAACGAAGCCGAAAGTTGTTTAACAATTCAACTCAATTTCCAGTATTTTCATTATGGCTTAAGTTCTTCAACTTTTCAGTTTCTAAGAACTTTTCAAATTTTTCAAAAATTTGGCTAACACCCTAAATTTTCGAAAATTTTCGCCATAACCTCCCCTGCACCGGGGACTTCAGGATATTTCAAATAGCCTCCCATGGCTCTCACCAATCCAAAAAGAAAAAGAAACAGCCAATCGGCTCATAAAATCATCAAAAACCCAAGAAATACAATAAACATGTACTTATTTGTCGGGCAAACAATTTTATTCCTCTTCTCTAGCCTCCTTGCTATGACCTGTTTAATGTAAGTACATGTATATGTATGCAAATGCGACTAATTTTCAATACAACTCACTATTTGGTTCAATTTGGCTAAAGGTTCAACATTTAATCAAACAATAATCAAACAACACAACCAGCAATCAATTAGTTAATTATCTTTTCAAACTCATAATTTTGTTACATAGTCAAAAATCACATTTTTGATGCCAAATCACAACAATAGGCCCTATCTAATTTTGGTTCTCACACCAGTCAATTGGGAATATATAGAAATCCCACTTTCGAAACTCGAACACAAACATTGATGATGTTGCAATCATCATCAGAATTGTCCCCGGGCGACTAGGGTGTGATTCTATATCTACCCAGTATATTAAAACTTCAAATACACACGGATCAGACGTATACGCAAAATCTTTATATACTGGACTGTCCAAAAAAATACGAATAAATAATCAAATACGAATAATTGATTTAAATTTCAAAACAAAACTTGTTTTCAATTTTATTTTTCAAAATAACACTCTTTACACTCATTCTAGGATGCTACTGATCCTATCTCTAACGAGTCATTCTCATTGGATATTACTAATCCAATTTCTGATGAATTCTTTCGTATGGTTCTAATGTGTCTTGTTCTCTGAGCTTTGTAAACCAAAGCTCTGATACCAACTGTGAAGACCCGTAACTTCCCCGGTAAGGGAATCACGGATACTTTGAGGACAAGCCACATCGGAACGCAAACAGAACAACATTTCATTGTTAATTACAAAAATTCCATCAGAATACAAGAATATACAGAGTATGAATCAATATTACACATCATAAAATATCAGAGATAACAATACATTACATAGCAGCGGAAAATAATACAATACACAACTGAAGGAGATATACGGATACAAAGCTTTCCAGATATCATTCCAGCTGTAAACCAGGATCCTGTGAATATAAATCTGCAAAACCAAAACTACTAGCTGCCTGTGCGGAAAAAAAGGGCACCCAGAGTTTAGGTTAGAACAATAAACTCCAGGTCAGTCATGTGACTGGTGTGAGAACTAAAACAGTTATTAATCTTTATTTTGAAGTTAGGTAAATCAAGGGACCATGCCGTATAACACGGAATGGGTTTCCTCCCAAGAATACTAGTGCATAAAACAACAGCGCAATGCTAAATAAAGAACAGTGAAGCTATTATAAGACCCAGGTCCCATGACACAATGCAACAAAAGCCGGAGGATAGGGTTTTACCTTATAATAGCCAAAGAATGCTTGATACTCTAAATTTCATCATTTATTATTACTATAAGTGTATAGTGTCAAAACAATTTCAATCATAAGTATCAATCATAGACGATATGGGTACCATATATCATGTCGCCATATATAGGTTTACAATCGAAACCGCAAAGTCACGTATTGGAAGTTGGATTTCCATCTGTGAACCGAGGCAAGGGATCATCCTCACCGCTTGGAGACTTTCTAGCCTGAGCCTCAGGCAAGCGCGTAGGCAAGCCTTGGATCGTCAGGGCCGGTCCACCCGATGTGGATTAAACTTAAACCCTGGACACTGCGCTTCCCCGCCCTTTGGGGCGTAAATGAGCCAACGAATGACTCCATCGGTCCCGGATCGACCGATATAACCGAGGCGCCTCGCAACAGCAACAACCACATAAGTCAAACTCATCAGGGCGTGTAGAACCGCTGACGCCACTTCTAGCTAGAAGGAAACGCATGCCCTTCTTGATGTCCTCTCCCATTTCTGGTTCACAACCGGGGTGTGAGGCTCGCGAATCAATGCTACACAAAGCTATACCACACAGGCCGTGCTTTGATCATCAACCACAAGACTCTTCTTTTCAACAGAAGCCTTGATCATTTGCATCTTAGCATGCCACACAGGCAAACCACTTCATGCAACCGATATCCATCGATCACACAGAATGATATCCAATGTCAGACACACAGTCCATTTACAAGTCTATTCTGGGTCTGAACGAAACCGGAGGCACCTTGTACCTCGCATATCCATCGATCTCCAAGTACGTCTGGACGATCACTAACTGATTCCCTCCTCTTGGGTGTACGATCCAATCAAGATCATCAGTAATTATCCAAACGTCGTGATGACCTCCAGTCTTCAACCACCGTCTTCATCTTCGACTAATCGTCGAATCAGTTATTCAGAATGAGATAAACCCGGTCTTTCTGAATAACTCGCGTATATAATAAACAAGTGTTACACAAACACAACATATGCCTCATTCCAATTCATCTGTCACTAACCGTAAATTTGCAAGAGAATAATTCCCCAAATATTAACCCCGAAGGCCGAAACCAACATCAGATCAATACCCAGGAAACCATTCTTCTTAGCTAACCTACAGTTAGTTTCTAAATTTCACATTCTTAGGGAAAGGTTCCCATTAATTTTATCAAAGATAAATTCTTTTAAATTTATTCTTTAATCTTCTTTTGAATATCAAATCAAACTAGTCGGGATTAGCGAACCACACCGAAGTAATCATTTATTTTATTTCTCAATCCCAACCTATTCATCCCATGGAGCAAAACTGGTAATACTCCATATCTAACACCACGGTGTTATCGGTAAATATTAATTACCATTTCACGTTCAAATCTAGTTAAAGATTTAACTATCGCTTTGGAGCAAAACTGGTGATACTCCATTCTCGATCATTTCAATCTAATTAAAGATTCATTAAAACTCCACTTAGTTTTAATCTTCCTAAAAATCAATATTAATGATTATTTAACTTGGGAAAATACTATCCTGTCTTTAACTGGGTTAAAGAACCAATGTCATTTAAAACATGGTTCACGATAAACCCAAAATCACATTCCACTCTATCAACTTTTAACCGTAAAATAGCAAGTGAGCAATTCCCTAAGTATTAACCCCGAAGGCCGAAACCAACATCAGAACAATACCCAAGAAACCATTCAACTTAATTAATCTCTAGTTAGTTTCTGATTTTCTTAACTCGGTTGGGTCTAAGAACAGTATTATTGAAGATACCGTTCACGACAACCTAAAATCACATTCCATTAATTATCGGGTTAAAGAACAAGTGTTATTTAAAACATCGTCCACGATAAACCCAAAAATCAATTCAAATTCAGTTCCAATTAAATACCATTTAATTGGTACACTTCATTAAATCTAAATAAAAAGATTTACTCTTTTTCTCAACTGGGTTTAAGAACAGTGTTAATGAAGACACCATTCACGACAAACCCAAATCACATTTGATATTAAATACAAGGCTCTGAATAGAAAATATATCGGCTTATATTCAATATCAAATTCTACGACCAACAAACATCGTATTGGAAATAATGATATAAATATATCTTTTAAATTTCCAGAACAATATCTGTATAATCACGAAATCAAACATTGAAATATTCCAAAGACAATTTCGATTCAAATCCATTTCCACTTTATATATTGGAAATTCTGGTTATTTTCAAAACCATTTCAAATCCACTTTATTTATTTTAAAAATAAATGGGATTATAATTCTAGTTCAAAAACTAGTTCATTTCGATAAAAATCTAATTTTATCTTTTCAAATATGGAATTTTTCATCCCAATTCTTCACAAATCATTTCTTATGATTTTACACAAATTATTGAAATTTTTAATAATTTTATTAAGACCCGTATAGTCGATTTCCATCAACGGCCATCGAACTGCACTTACAGCGACCTTTTCCAAATTTGATTTGGACATAATTCCAAATCCAATGGTTGGATTTAAAATCTCTAATACTCGTTAGAAAGTTATTTTCAATACGAACCCAACGGTTCCGGTTTCAGAGAATCCGACGGTCAGATCGCCTGTAATATCCATTCGAAGCCAATGGTTGAAATTCGCGAACTGCCGCGGCGCGGCGCGTTCTATTCAGACCATTATATATATATATACATATATATATAATATATATTATATATTTCGTCGATTTCCTTTCAAAACGTATTTTATAAATCGTTTTAAATTCGTTTTCGAAATGATTTCAACTTCATATTCAATTTCTAATCAAAATTGAATATTCCACATCATCGATATACAAATGATAATATTTTCAAAACGTTATATTTTGAAATCACTTTCTTTTCTATATTCATTATAAAAATGAATAAAATCGATATAAATATCGTTCACGTCAAAATGGCGTCAATCTAATCAACACGGCTTTTATTCAACACATGAATGTTTTCAATTCAACACATGAATTTATTTTCTATTCACATGAATTTATTTTCAATTGAACACATGAATTTATTTTTCTATTCAACACATGAATATTTATTCTATTCAACGCATGAATTAATATTTCTTATTTTCCAAATTGGAATGAGGCCCAATCAATTATCATATAACGTTAATTATATGGATTCCCTACAACACATGTATATAACAGCAATGATAAATCATCAACCATCATCCAGAGTGCACCACACAAATGTATAAGCATTAAATATAAATAACTAACGCTTACACAGTCTGTCAACCCATCGATTGACATACAACTAAACAATCGGGATTAGTGTACGTCAAATCTCATCCCAATACCCGTGTGGGGTTTCAAATCAACAAACACATATTTTATTTGTGCGGTTGAACGATGTGTAAAATTTATCGTCCCAATCAATATCAGTCAAATTAGTGTATATAAACAAATCGCCCTATTTGTTTATAAATATTTATTTTATATACACGTTAAAAATCATATTTTTAGGTATAAAATATTTATAATGATAAAATATTTTTATCTCATTCCATATCACACAATCAAATTTCACAACACAGCAGTCAAACAAACAAGTCATCCATGGTTTATGGACGACGGGTGTCGGGTGCTACTAAGCGCCGTCTGGATCCTAGTATATATTTCAGACTAGAAATAAAAATAAAAGTGAGGAGTTTTCACCTTTGGGTTCCACTCCACCATTTCATTTCTGAATTTCTGAATGGCTTGGATTTGCCCAAGTTCAACGCAATCCTTTACACGTTGTTCATAGTAAAAATCACATTTTTATTATCACTACATGTACATAAAAATCATATTTTTATTTCCACTTCATATATATAAAAATCGAATTTTTATCTTCACTTCATATATATAATAATCGAATTTTTATCTCGCTACAACATATATAAAAAATCTCGCCTTTCTATAATTAAAGATATCGCCTTTCTATAATTAAAGATATCGCCTTTCTTTAATTAAAAATCTTACCTTTTTATATTTAAAAATCTCCTCTTTTCATGAACAAAATCTTAACTTTTCTAATTAAAAATCTCTTCTTTACCGTGTTAAAAATTGAATCTTTAAAAAAATAAAATTCATTACTTTATATAAATGGAAATATAAACTTTTCATAAATAAAAATATAAACTTTTCATCTAGAAAAAAAATATAACCTATATAAACTGATTTTATACTTATGTTTTTAACAACAAAATCGGATTTTAAAAATAAAATCAAATAAAAGCTTACTATCGGAGGGGGCTGAAAGGAGCGCGTCGAAGGTGATCACCGGGCTTGCAGGGGGCGGCGGGGTCCGCAGTTTGTTGGTGACTGGGCGGTGGTGCAGCTAGGGCTTGTTGGCCTTCGATTTGGGGGCGGTTTCGTTCTGGGGTTCGAGAGGGAAGGGGGATCGATGACAGAGGAGGAGGTGAAGCGAAAGGGAGGTGCGGCTGTCGGAAGTGGGGTGGAGGGAGCGTGGGTGAGGGTGGCGCGTCCAGAGGCAGTGGCGGGTTAGGGTTCTTCGTGTTTTTTTTCCTATTTGGATTTGTGAACGGCTGAGTGAGAGAAGAGGGAGTGATAAGATTTTTATAAATATAAAATATAAATATTTTATTTAATTAAATTCCAAATAATTGACTTTTATTTCGACCTTAAAATTGAGCCCACCGACTGTTGTCTCTATCGTACTAACCCCATTCTGAACACAAAGGGATATGTTTCACAAGCCAATTCAATTGTTACGATCAGTTTTTCTTTAAATTACAATATAAATCAATATATATTTAATTTAAACGGATATTTCAATTTAACAGGGCCACATGCAAGCTCTAAAAATTCCCGAAAAATTATTTCTAGCTTCGTATTGACGATACGGTCCTAACAAAACTAATTTCGTCAAATTCTGAGATCGTTTGAAAAACGGCCATTTTCCAGTCGATTAAAATCAATTGAAACTGGTCAAATGCATTTTCCTTCGCCACGCTCACATATTGATTTGAAAAATTACGAATTTTGGAATCTAGTGATAACTTGACATCCCGGATCCAAGAAAAGTGGTTTTGTCGAAAACCGAGGTCGTTTGCAAAATTTCCATTTTTAAGGGCCAGAATTCCATAGCGACTATTCTGAATTTTCAACTGGGCATATCCTTTTGATTCCCATTATGAAATTTCAATTCTTCGGATTCGTTGGAGAGATATTCTCAAATAGATTCTAATATTTTTGGTTTCACTAAAATCCGTTTTATTTTGAATCCTGTACATCCATTTGAACTTTGAAATCGAATTTTCGAACTACCGTGCCATTTTCAATTCCTTTTATAATTAAAATAAAATATTTATATTCTAATGACGATCTTTATAAATATATACGTTTGAATTCTATTCAAAATAAATTTCTCGTTGTTATTATTTATAAATCATTTTAAATAATCAAAATTCAACAAAATTGCCAAAATAAAAAATTTAAATTGGCTCGGGTTTCCGGGTTCTTACAACGAGCCTGAAATGGCGCGGTAGTTTGAAAAATTGATTTTAAATTTCAAATGAATGTACATGATTCAAAATAAATCGGATTTCAGTGAAATAAGAAACGTTAGACTGTATTAAATTATATCTTTCTAACGAATGTGAAAAATTGAGATTTCACTTTATAAATTGAAAGTTATGTCCAGTTTAAAATTCAAAATAACCGCTATGGAATTTATATATATTCTAATATAATATATAACCCCTAAAAATAGCCATTATTCAAACGACCTCCGTTTTCGACGAAATCACTATTGTTGGATCCGAAATATTAAATTATTGCTAGATTCCAATTTTTATAATTTTGGGAGCTAGTATGTCGTCGTCCAAAATAAATTGTGAATCGATCGGCCATTTCAACCAAAAACAGAGATTTTTGAGCAAACGGACTTAGAATTCGATGAAACTAGTTTTTTTGGGACCGTATCGTCAAGACATAGCAACATGTAAATTTTCATCGTCAACGGAGTTCGTGTGTGACCATGACATCGATAAATGTCGATTGGAGAGAGTGTGAACTAAAGAAATAATAAAAAAAGTAGCCCCCAATATATAACATCTTTTCTACTTCCCAAACCCCAATCTCCTTCCTCTTTTCAAAAACGCAACCAACCCTCTCCCTCTCTCCCATAATTTTGCAAATAAGTCCCCGAACACAAAATAATTTATATCTTCCAATCCTTAAGCAATCAACCCAAACTCATAAAGGCAATATTGTAGTTCATGATGATCTCTACCTACCACAAAAATTTCATAGCCAATCGTCGCACGGATTCGTCGGAATTAAAGGTCAAAGGCAGAAAACTGATTTCTGTTTATGGTGACTTCTGAGCAAACGAAAAAGAATTTGATAGTGGCACCAAAGAAAAAATGGTAGAGCGGAGGAAGAGCAACGACTTTGCTTTGAGGTGGTCGAGCTGATAATGGCTGTGGTCGTTGGAATCTCAAGTTGATCGGAGGTCTTTATTTTTGGGTAACATCAAATGAACATCGCCAATTTCCGGCGAAGTGGGGCCATGACAGGTGATGGTGCTCGAAGGAGAAGGCTGCGCCGTGATGAGACGCGGCGATTCCAGGTGGTGCGCGACGCCACCGTTGGCCGGCGGCAGAGAAATCGACTTCGATGTTGATTTAGGGGAACAGATGTTTTTGGGCAACCAAAGGTGATTCGTGGTGGGGCTAGTTGGGCGTGGGGGCGCTGAAGACCGGGAAAGAGAATGGCAGGGTCGGCCGACCCTTTGGTGGCATATAGCGGCGACGCTGGGCGATCGGAGGGGAGGAACAATGCTGAACAAAATTTTGAAGGGTAATTATAATTATCTAATTTAATAAATTATTTTAATTATAAAATCAATGATTGTACGCTAACAAATTTTTGCAACGAACTCTAAATCGCATGAAACTGGATCCGTTGCGATCATGGAGTCGAGAGCTTCACAACAAAGCTAACTGCGTCCAATTTGGAGCAAGTAGGAACTTGGGGAAAATACAAACCCGAACGGTACTAAAATCGTCAATTAAAGACTGACGGAGTGGAAACCAAATGTGAGAACTCTCTCACTCAAATCATTTTTGTTACATCATTATATCATAGGTTGCAGATGGGGCTTAATAGCTCCTAACACTATTTTTTTGTTAAACCATGGATGATTTATGTGATATGATTGTGTTGTGGGAAAATTGATTGTATTGTGGAATTATTGAATAAATTGATTGTTTTGTATGGCGCGAGCTAGTATCAGGAGAGGGATAATGCTAGACATTATTCTGGTTCTAATATCGCGCCTTTATAGTGTCGAATTTTTCTGAAACTGAAATATATAAATTATTTATATAAAATGTACATAAAATTTTCATAAAAAGAAATTGAAATATTCATTTACAAGTTGGACGGCTTGTTTATGTACACCTATTTATCTAATATTGACTGGGACGATAAATTTTACACATCGCCCAACTCCATAAATAACAATCAGTATTTGTTAGTTGACACTTCACACGGGTATTGGGATGATATTTGACATACAACAATCCCAATATTTAGTCGTATGTCAATCGATGGGTTGACAGACTGAAGTGAGCATTATTTATTTATTTTAATGCTCACACGGTTGTAGAATGCACTCTGGATGATGTTTGAGTGTTTAATGATTATTTATCATTATTGTTGCATACATGCAATATATGGAATCCATATAACTGAAATTATATGGTAATTGATTGAGTCATATTCCGATTCAGAAATAAAGTATATTTTCAAATAACGAATATTTTAAAATAATATTCCGTGAATAATCAAAATGTGATTTTGAAGGCCGATTTTGGATGGACACGAAAATATTGAATGTGAAGCCGAGTTAAGTAGTAAACGCTATTTTAACCCGAATGTGTTTATCGATCGATTTTATTCATTTTATAAGGAGTATCGAAAAGAAGTGATTTCAAAATCTAATATTTTGAAAATATTATCATTTTAATATTACAATGATATGGAATATTCAACTTTGATTCAAAAATTGAATATGAAGTTGAAAACGTTTTAAACCGAATTTATAAATGATTAATAAAATATGTTTTAAATAAAAATCGATGATATATATATTATATATATTTAGTGGCCTGAATAGAACGCGTCGCGGATCGACCGTTCGCGAATTTCGACCATTAACTTCAAATGGACATAACGGGGGATCCGACCGTCTCCTAACACCGGAACTGTTGGGTTCGTATCGAAAAGAGCTTTCCAATGATTATAAGAGATTTGTAATCTAACGGTTGGATTTGGAATTATGTCCAAATCAATTTCAGAAAAGGTCGCTATGAATGTAGTTCGGTGGTCGATATGGGAAACCGACTGTAAGAGCCTTAAAAAAATTATTAAAAATATGTAATCAAAATAAATGATTTGGAAAGATTTTGGATGAAAAATCCAAAGTTTGAAAAGATAAAACGATATTTTTATTTAAATGCACTAGTTATTAACTAGAATAATAATCCAAATGATTTTTAAATGAATAAATTGGATTTGTAAATGGGTTTTAAAATAACTAGAATTTTTCCAATGTATGAATTAGAATGGTTTTGAATGGAAATAATCTTTGGAATATTTCAGTATTGGATTCCGTGATTATACAGATATTATTGAGGAATTTGGAAGATATATATATGTATATATATATATATATATCATTGTTCCCAATACGATATTTGTTGGTTTCAGAATTTGATATTGAATATAAGCCGATATAATTTCTATTTGGTGCCTTGTAATTAATATCAAATTGGATTTTGGGTTTGTCATGAATGGTGTCTTTAATAACACTGTTCTTAAACCCAGTTGAGAAAAGAATAAATTTTTTAAATAAGATTTAGAGAAGTTTACCAATTTATTAATATTTAATTGGAGTTGAATTGAAATTGGATTTTTGGGTTTATCATGAACAATGTTTTAAATAACATTCATTCTTTAACCTAATTAACAGTGAAGATATGATTTGGTATATATAATCTTTTTATATAGGTTAATGGAAATTTCCAAAGAAAAGTTTTCCAATTTAGTATATTAAATTGGAATTGAATGGAATTTGATTTGGTACTAATCAAGATGAGCTTCTATGGAGGAAGACCGTTACTATATATGGAATTTAAAAGGCTTAGTTGTTATCATGTTTATAGTATTAGTTTGATATGGAAATTTATATCGATTATATACTGTTGGATTTCCGTGAGGATTCCATTTTTATAGAAGATGATTTGGGTTTATTGTGAACTGTGTTTTTAATTACATCGGTTCTTTAACCCGGTTAAAAATAAGATTAATTTCTTAAAGTTGAATAATCATAAAGTAATGATTTTTGATATTAAAACCAAGGTGGAGTTTTAATGAATCTTTAATTAGATTGAAATGAGAATGGGATAATTAAATTTATCGAATTCGAGAAATGATTAAGAATGGAGTACCATCAGTTTTACTCCAGGGATATATAAATCTTCAATTAGATTTGAATCAAGAAATGGTAAGTAATTTTACTAATTACACAGTGGGTGTTAGATATGGAGTACTAGCAGTTTTGCTCCATACAATGAATAGGTTGGGATTGTAAAAATAAAATAAATGATTACTTCGGTAAGGCTCGATAATACCGACTAGTTTGATAAACCTTAATTTGGTTTAAATTGTGAAAAGAATATTTGAATAAAATAATATTCTGAATTGGAATGAGGCGTATGCTTTGTTTTTTTATAGCACTTGACTATAAAATACGCGAGTTATTTGGAAAGTCCAGGTTTAACCCATTCTGAATAATTGATACGACGATTTAAAGTCAACGGCGAAGGCAGTAGTTGAAGACCAGAGATCCTCATATCGTTTGGATGATAACTGATGTCTTGATTGGGATGCACACCCAAGACAAGGTAATAAGTGGTGATCGTCCAGACGAACTTGGAGATCGATCGGATATGTGAGGGCCTCCATCCTATATTGGACATATAGGACAAGGAATAAGGTGCCTCCAGTTTCTTTCAGACCCAGAACAGACTTGCAAATGGATGGTATGTCTGACACTGTATTCCTTTGTACTATACTCGTTGATCTCTGATAAATATATATCTATTTGGTGGCGGAAAATTTATTCTCTTGCTTAACACCCTTCTCTAAGACGTACGAGCTTAGAGGTTATATATTGGTGGAAATCAGTGGTACGGTCTGGATTGACAGTGTGGCATGCGTGCAAATGATCAAGGCTTTTGTTGGAAAGCAGAGTCTTGTGGTTGATGATCAAAGCACAACTTTAATTAGCATAGCTTTGTGTAGGGTTAATTCGCGAGCTTCACTCATTTGTATGAACCAAAAATGGGATAGTGACTGCATGGAAATGGATACATGTTAGTTCTAGCTATGAGTAACATCATGGTATGGAGCTTGGACTGTTTACTTATGTTGATGTTGGAAAAATTTATTGACGCAAAGAGAGGTACCTCGAATTTGAGTCCCTAGTGGATCTTGATAGAAGAACTGACTATAAGGTTCTAGATAGTCGACTAGACTGACCATTTTGGAGGTTCGATAGAACCGTCTAACATATAGTTTATAGTATTGCCAATCATCGAAGGATGACCGGCCATGAAGATCCAATGGGTTCACTGCAAGGATCCTGAGGCATTTACTAGAGTGTCTCGAAATCAGTGAGGATGATCCCTTGCCTCGGTTCACAGATGGAAATCCGATTTCCAATAAGCGGTTTTACGGTTTTAGTTGTAAACTATATGGCAACATAATATAATGGTACCTACGCCGTCTATGATTGACACATTTATATTTTAAGTTGATTTCTTCACTTATAGTAATAATAAAAGATGAAATTTCGCATGTCCAGCATATTTGGCTATTATAAGGGAAAACTCTATGCTCGACTGCGTTCATTGTGTGATGGGACATGAGTCTTATAATAGCTTCATTTTTCTATATAGCATTGCGCTGTTTTTTTATGCACTGGTATTCATGGGGAATAAACCTGTTCCGTGTTATACAGCGTGGTCCCATGATTTACCTAACTTTAAAATAAAAACTAGTAAATATTTTAGTTCTTACACCAGTCCCTTGACTGACTCGGAGTTTATTGTTTTAACCTAAACTCTGGGTGCCCATATTTTCCATATAGGTAGCTAGTTGTTTTGGTTTTCGTAAATACTTCTTTTCATAGGATTCTGGATTACAGCTGGAGCTATATTCGGAAAGATTTGTATCCGTATATCTCTTTTAGTTGTGCCAGTTGTGATTTTCCGCTGTTTTGTAATGTAAATCTCTGATATTTTCCGTTGTGTAGATTATTTGAACTCTGATATATTCTTGTACTCTGATGTAATTGTTGTAATAGCAATGAAATGTTCTATTGTTTGTGTTCCGATAAGCCTTGTTCTCAAAGCAATCCGTTGATTTCCGTCTCTTCAAAGATCTGGGGATTTCGGGTCATTTCATTATGGATCATAGCTTTAGTTTACAGAGCTCGAGAACAGGACACATTAGAACCAAACGAAATAATTCACCAAAGGTAGGATTAGTAATGTCCTGTAAGAATGACTCATTAGAGATGGGATCGGTAGCACCCTAGAATGAGTTGAAGAGTGATATTTCTAAAAACAAATTTAGTTCTAAAATTATATCTTATTATATGTATTTGAGTATTTTATTTTAAATTGATTTTGGACTATCGGGTATAAAGAGATTTTTAATCTGTGTTTGATCCCTGTGTATATAAAGCCTCATATATACTAGGTAGTATAGAATCACACTCTAGTCGCTCTGAGATGATTCTGATGATGGGCCCCATCTTTAGTATTTATGTTCGAGTTTCGAAGGTGGATATCTATACATTTCCAATTGGCTGGTGTGAGAACCAAAACATAGTTAGAATTTATTGTTTGTAATTTGGTATTGAAATAGGATTTTTGGGTATATCAAAATTATATGTTTGAAAATTTAATCAATTAACTGATTGCTACTTGTGTTGTGTGATTATTAGTTTAACTAATAAAAAATTATTGGAATGATAATTAATTTAACCAATATGAGAGTGAATGATAAGTAAAGCCAAATCGAATCAAATATTGAATTAAATTGAAAATTGATTGGAATTACGTATATGTACATGTGTATATAATGAACAGGTCATAGCATGGAAGCTAAGAAGAGGAATAAAATTGTATGTCTGACAAATAGGTACATATTTACTGTATTTATTGGGGTTTGATGACTTTATGAGCCGATTAGCAAGCCGCTTGGCTTTTTCTTTTTCTTTTTGATTGATGAGGGCCCTGTGAGGAAAGTTGTGGTTTTACCGATAGGGCTGAACAAAGGAGGTTATGGCGAAATTTTTCAAAAATTTAGGGTGTTAGCCAAATTTTTGAGAAATTTGAAAATTCTTAGAAACTGAAAAGTTGAAGAATGAAAGCCAGAATGAAAGTTGAGTTGGTTAGTTAAACAACTTTCAGCTCCGTTCATTTTCGAGGACGAAAAGATTTTAAGTGGTGGAGATTGTAACAACCCAGAATTTCTGAACCAAATTAAATTTTTCATTTTAGCTATTTTAATGCATTTTCAGTATTTAAAATGATTTATTTAAATAATAAGGATTTAAAAATTATTTAAATCGAATTTAAAACATATAAATTTATTCTAATTATAAAATGAGCCTGAAATGGCGCGCTAGTTTGAAAATTCGATTTTAATTTCAAATGAATGTACAGGATTCAAAATAAATTGGATTTCAGTGAAACAAGAAACGTTAGAATCTATTTAATTATATCTTTCTAATGAATGTGAAAAATTTAGATTTCACTTTATAAATTGAAAGTTATGCCCAGTTTAAAATTCAAAATAGTCGCTATGGAATTTATATATATTTTAATATAATATATAGCCCTTAAAAATAGCCATTTTTCAAATGACCTCCATTTTCGATGTAACCACTTTTGTTGGATGCAGAATATTAAATTATTGCTAGATTCCAATTTTCATAATATTTGGAACTAGTATGTGGCCGTGCACAATAAATTATGAATCGATCAGCCATTTAAGCCAGAAATAGAGCTTTTTGACCAAACGGACTCGGAATTCGACAATACCAGTTTTGTTGGGAACGTATCATGAAGACATAGCAGTATGTCAATTTTCATCGCCAACGGAGTTCGTATGTGACCATGGCATCGATATATGTCGATTAGAGAGAGCGTGAACTAAAGAAATAATAAAAATAATAATAACCCCCACTATATAACATCTTTTCTACTTCCCAAATCCCATTCTCCTTCCTCTTTTCAAAAACACAGCCAACACTCTCACTCTCTCCCATAATTTTGCAAATAAGTCCCCGAACACAAAATAATTTATATCTTCCAATCCTTAAGCAATCAACCCAAACTCATAAAGGCGGTATTGTAGCTCATGATGATCTCTACCTACCACAAAAATTTCATAGCCTATCGTTACACGGATTCGCCGGAATAGATGGTCAAAGACAGAAAACTGATTTCGATTTATGGTGATTTCAGAGCAAACGAACAAGAATTTGATAGTGGCACCAAAGAGAAAATGGTAGAGGGAAGGAAGAGAAACAACTTTGCTTTGAGGTGGTCGAGCTGATATTGGTTGTGGTCGCCGAATCTCAAGTTGATCGAATGTCTTTATTTTTGGGTAGCAGCAATTTCCGGCGAAGTGGGGCCATGACAAGCTATGGTGGTCGAAGGGGAAGCCTACGCCATGATGTGACGCGGCGATTCCAGGTGGTGCGCGATGCCACCATTGGCCAACGGTGGAGAAATCGATTTTGATATCGATCTGGGGGAACTGACGATTTTGGGTAATCAGAAGCGATTCGTGGTGGGGCCTGTTGGGCATGGGGGGCTGAAGACTGGGGTAGATAATAGCAGGGTCGACCAACCCTCTAGTGGCCTATGGCGGTGGCTTTGGGCGATTGGAGGGGAGGAACAACGTTGTACAGAAGTTTGAAGGTAATTATAATTTTCTAATTTAATTAATTATTTTAATTATAAAATCAATGTTCGTACGTTAATAACTTTTTGCTACGAACTCCAAATCGCATGAAACTTGATCCGTTGTGAACGTGGAGTCGAGAGTTTCACAACAAAACTAACTGTGTCTAATTTGGAGCAAACTGGAATTTGGGGCAAATACAAACCCAAATGGTACTAAAATCGTCAATTAAAGACTGACAGAGTGGAAACAAAAGGTGATAACTCTCCCACTCAAATCATTTTTGTTATGTCATTATATCATAGGTTGTCGATGGGGCTTTGTAGCTCCTAACGCTATTTTTTCTTAAACCATGGATGATTTATGTGATATGATTATGATATGGGAAAATTGATTGTTTGTGGAATTATTGGATTGATTTATTGTTGTGTATGCCGTGAGCCAGTATCAGGAGAGGGATAATGCTAGACATTATTTCGGTTCTAATATCACGCCGTTATAATGACAAATTTTTCTAAAACTGAAATATATAAATTATTTATATAAAATGTATATAAAATGTTCATAAAATGAAATTGAAACAAATATTCATTTAGAACTCGGACGGCTTGTTTATGTACATCTATTTATCTGATATTGATTGGGATGATAAATTTTACACATCGCCCAACTGCATAAATAATAATCAGTATTTGTTAGTTGAAACCCCATATGGGTATTGAGATGATATTTGACATAAACTAATCCCAATGTTTAGTCGTATGTCAATCGATGGGTTGACTGACTGTCGTGAGCGTTATTTATTTATTTTAATGATCATACAGTTGTAGAGCGCACTCTGGATGATGTTTGAATATTTAATGATTATTTATCATTATTATTGCATACATGCGATGTATGAAATCCATATAACTAAAATTATATGGTAATTGATTGAGTCGCATTCCGATTCAGAAATAAAGAATAATTTAAAATAAAGAATAGTTGGAAATAATTAATATTTTAAAATAATATTCAGTGAATAATCAAAATGTGATTTTGAAGTCCGATTTTGGATGGACACGAAAATATTGAAATGTGAAGCCGAGTTAAGTAGTAAACGTTATTTTAACCCGAATGGGTTTATCGATCGATTTTGTTCATTTTATAAGTAATATCGAAAAGAAGTGATTTCAAAATCAAATATTTTGAAAATATTATCATTTTAATATCATACCGATACGGAATATTCAATTTTGATTTAAAAATTGAAAATGAAGTTGAAAACGAATTTATAAAATACGTTTTAAATAGAAATCGACGATATTATATATATAAATATATTTAATGGGCTAAATAGAATGTGCCGCACAGCGACCGTTCGCGAATTTCCACCATTAACTTCAAATGGACGTAATGGGAGATCCGACCGTCAGATTCTCCTAAAAACAAAACCGTTGGGATATCGTATCGAAAAGAGCTTTCCAATGATTATAAGAGATTTGAAATCTAATAGTTGGATTTGGAATTATGTCCAAATCAATTTAAAAAAAGGTCGCTATGAATGTAGTTCGGTGGTCGATATTGGAAACCGATTGTAAGGGCCTTAATAAAATTATTAAAATAACGAAAAAATTGTGTAAAATCATAATAAATGATTTGGAAAGATTTTGAATGAAAAATTACAAGTTTGAAAAGATAAAGCGATATTTTTATCTAAATGCACTAGTTATTAACTAGAATAATAATCCAAATGATTTTTAAATAAATAAACTGGATTTGTAATTGGGTTTTAAAATAACCAGAATTTTTCCAATGTACGAATTGGAATTGTTTTGAATAGAAATAATATTCGGAATATTTCAGTATTGGATTTCATGATTACATGGATATTGTTGAGGAATTTTGAAGATATATATATCATTATTCCCAATACGATATTTGTTGGTCTTAGAATTTGATATTGAATATAAGCCAATACAATTTCTATTTGGAGCCTTGTATTTAATATCAAATTAGATTTTGGGTTTGTTGTGAATGGTGTCTTTAATAACACTGTTTTTAAACCCAGTTGAGAAAAGAATAAATCTTTTACATAAGATTTATAGAAGTTTACCAATTAATTAATATTTAATTGGAGTTGAATTGAAATTGGATTTTTGGGTTTATCATGAACAACGTTTTAAATAACATTCGTTCTTTAACCCAATTAACAGTGAAGACATGATTTGGAATATATAATCTTTTTATAAAGATTAGTGGAATTTTCCAAAGAAAAGTTTTCCAATTTAATATATTAAATTGGAATTGAATGGAATTTGATATGGTACTAATCGAGATGAGCTTCTGTGGAGGAAGACCATTACTATATATGGAATTTAAAAGGCCTTGTCTTATTCTGTTTATAGTATTAGTTTGATACAGAAATTTATATTGATTATACACTGTTGGATTTCCGTGAGGATTCCATTTTTATGGAAGATGATTTGGGTTTATTGCGAACAGTGTTTTTAATAACATCGGTTCTTTAACCCAGTTAAAGATAAGATTAATTTCTTAAAGTTGAATAATCATAAAGTAATTATTTTTGATATTAAAACTAAGGTGGATTTTTAATGAACCTTTAATTAGATTGAAATGAGAATGGGATAATTAAATTTGTCGAATAGGAGAAATGATCGAGAATGGAGCACCACCAGTTTTACTCCACGCGATGGTTAAATCTTTAATTAGATTTGAAATGAGAAATGGTAAATAATTTTACCAATAACACAATGGGTGTTATATATGGAGTACTACCAGTTCTGCTCCATGGGATGAATAGGTTGGGATTGGAAAAATAAAATAAATGATTGCTTCGGTAAGGCTCGATAATCCCGACTAGTTTGATAAACCTTAATTTGCTTTTAATTGTGAAAAGAATATTTGAATAAAATAATATTCTGAATTGGAATGAGGCTTATGCTATGTTTTTATAGCACTTGATTATAAAATATGCGAGTTATTCGGAAAGACCGGGTTTGACCCATTTTGAATAATTGATATGACGATTAAAAGTTGATGATGAAGATGGTGGTTGAAGAACGAAGATCTTTATGTCGTTTGGATGATTGTTAATGTCTTGATTAGGATGTACACCCAAGACGAGGTAATAAGTGGTGATCGTCCAGACGTACTAGGAGATCGACTGGATATGCGAGGGCCTCTCTCCTGCATTGGACATATGGGACGAGGAATAAGGTGCCTTCAGAATTGTTTAGACTCAAAACGGACTTGCAAATGGATGTTATGTCTGACATTGTATTCCTTTATACTATATTCGTTGATCTCTTCTAAATATAAATCTGTTTGGTGGTGGAGAATTTATTCTCTTGCTTAGCACCCTTCTCTGAGACGCACGTGCTCAAAGGTTATATATTGGTGGAAATCAGTGGTACAATATAGATTGACAGTGTGGCATGCTAAGATGTAAATGATCAAGGATTTTTTTGAAAAGCAGAGTCTTGTGGTTGATGATCTAAGCACAGCTTTAATTAGCATAGCTTTATGTAGCATTAATTCGTTAGCTTCACTCCTCGGTATGAACCAAAAACGGGATAGTGACTGTATGGAAATGGACATATGTTAGTTCTAGCTACGAGTAACGACATGGTATGGATCCCAGACTGTTTACTTATGTGAATGTTGGAAAACTTTATTGACGGAATGCAAGGTACCTGGGATTTGAGTCCCTAGTGGCTCTAGAACTGACTAAAAGGTTCTAGATGGTCGAATAAACTGACCATTTTTGAGGTTCGATAAAACCGGCTAACATATAGTTTATGGTATTGCCAATCATTGACGGATGACAAGCCATGAAGATCCAAGGGTTTCACTGTGGGGGGTTCTGATGCATTTGCTAGAGTGTCTCGAAATCGGTAAGGACGATCCCTTGCCTTGGTTCACAGATGGAAATCCAATTTCTAATACGCGATTTTACGGTTTTAGTTGTAAACCTATATGGCGACGTAATATAATGGTACCTATGCTGCCTATGATTGATACATTTATATTTGAAGTTGATTTCTTCACTTATAGTAATAATAAAAGATGAAATTTCGTGTATTAAGCATATTTGGCTATTATAAGGGAAAATTCTATCCTCGACTATGTTCATTGTGTGATGAGACTTGAGTCTTATAATAGCTTCATTTTTCTACTTAGCACTGCGCTGTTTGTTTTATGCACTGATATTCATGGAGGATAAAACCGTTCCGTGTTATACAACGTGGTCCCGTGATTTACCTAACTTTAAAATAAAAAGCTAATAACTATTTTAGTTCTCACACCAGTCCCATGATTGACTCGGAGTTTATTGTTTTAACCTAAACTATGGGTGCCCATATTTTCCACACGGGTTGCTAGTAGTTTTGGTTTTCGTAGATACTTCTTTTCACAGGATCCTGGATTACAGCTGGAGCTATATTCGGAAAGCTTTGTATCCGTATATCTCTTTCAGTTGTGAAGTTAAAACGTTAATTTTAAATCAACGTTATTAAATAATTGAATTGAGAGAAATTAATCGAATCAAAGTGAGATTTTCAGAAAAGGAATGATCAAAACGGATTTGTTTCTGGATTTGGTAAAGATTTAGTAATGAGATTTGGTAATAGTAATTTGAGTTATAAAATGAATTCTTTGAAAGAAGGTTAAGGTTAAGAAGTGAATTTTATTTAGAAATTACTTAATCAACATATTAAGTAATAATAAGTTATACATAAAAAGAGATATTTCCAAAAGTAAGAAGGTTTATAAATCATATTTTGAGTAAAATAGTTAAATGAGATTTGTTTTGATATTAGAATAAAGTATTGGTTTTTGAATTACAACTCATATATATCTTAAGATAAGAACATTGTTGATCAAGGTCTAAGAGGTAAATAGATACCCTAACTTGAACGACTTTGGGATTATTTAAGGATGATATTAGTTTGTAAAGGGAAAGAGGTTAAGAATAAATTATTATTTTCATATGTGAAATAATAACGCAAACGTTAATTGTAAGATTTGAGAATATATATATATATATATTGAGATTTCCAAATTATTATTTCCATAGTGTACGCTCACTCATTTGCTTTCTTTTACTTTGGTCGAAGAGATGTAGGAAGTGTACGCTCACTAGTTTGTTGTTGTACTTTGTATGATGTAGTGGATGGCATCTTTTTGGGATCAAGACAATGATATGCAGGTTAAGGCTGGTTTGCGTGTGCAAGTAACTTGTTATGTACTATCTTCTGGGTTTGTACACCTTATGTCATCAGTTTTTGTTATGCGATATTGTGCTTAGTTTCTAGGCATAAATTAATGTAATGTAACATGCTATGCCGGTATGTTAATTCTCCGTGCGTGAAGATATATAGCACTCTAGAAAATTTTCTAGCTCCTATGTCGTAACCTGGATAGGATGACAGTGGACGGTCTGCCTTAAAAACCAAAATTGTAGTAGGTTGGTAACCACCAACCTCCTGTTTTACATGTATTTATTATTGGTTATAATAAAAGTGTTTGCGGTCATTTTAAAACCTGGTCGGCTTTGCCAAATAAATGTATGAATTAGTAAGAGGATCACCTAAAATAAATTACAAAGTAGAAAATTTATGTGATGCATGTCAAATTAGTGAACTAAAACGAAGTTCGTTTAAATCCAAAAATGTCATTTCCACGAAACAATCTTTAGAACTTCTTCATTTCTATTTATTGAGTCCAACTCAAGTACGATCTATAAATCCTAACAAATATGTTTTTGTAACAGCAGATGTTTTTTCAAGATATAGTTGGACTCCTTTCTTAAATCATAAAGGTGACACCTTTGGTATGTTTAAAATCTTAGAAAGAAAATCAAAAATCAAATGGATTTAAAAATTGAAAATATTCAAAGTGATCATGGCAGGGAATTTGAAAACAAACTCTTTAACATTTTTTGTAATAAAAAGGGAATCAACCATAGTTTTTCTTTTCCTCATACACTATAAGAAAATGGTGTAGTAGAAAGAAAAAATCGCATGCTACAAGAATGTACGAACATTACAATATAGCATCAAAGTGTTTTATATTAAATACAAAAAACAATCTGGGAAAATTAGATCCTAAAGCTAACGAAGGAATATTTGTTGGATATTCAAATCGGAGTAAGGCATATAGAATTTTCAATAAACAAACCAATATAATCAAAGAAAGTATACATGTCTCGTTTGATGAAAATTTTCTTAATAACCAAATTATTGATCATGAAATAATTATAATAGAAAATCATACAAACCCTCCTAACAGTGAAAAGAATGAAAAAAACAATATTTTAACTTCATCACCAAGAATTCTAAGAAATCACCATAAAGATTATATTATTGGAGATCTTAATACAAGAATAACAAGGAACCAACTCAATCAAATAAGTCATGTTGCATTCGTATCAAATTTCGAACCTAAAAATTATAACCAGCGGCTAATGATGATTTTTGGATTTTAACAATGCAAGAAGAGTTGAACCAGTTCGAAAGTAATATTGTATGGGAATTAGTTCTAAGACCAACATCAATCTTTTATTGGAAAAAGTGGGTATACAAAAATAAATCAGATGAAACATGTAACACCCCGTATTTTTAATGTAATTAAAAATGTATATATATCCATAGATAGGATTAATATGGTGATGTATAATGAAAATTAATTAATATATGAAAAAAAAAGATTGGTTGCATGCGATGTAAATATGTTGCATGCACTGATTTGCAAACATAATGCATTAACATTAAAAGAAAAAGATTCATGCATTGGTTTAATTTAAGTATTGTAACTAACACGAAAAAGAGAAGTAAGGAAAGAACAATAATTATCATTGTTCTAAGACTTATTAACAAAAGACTTTGCAGCTCAGTTGGTTAAGGCATTGGATTTGTAACATGGAGGTCGGGGGTTCGAACCACGGCGGCAGCATAATTTTAATCTCCGTTTTAAAGAGGGCCAACTGAACATGCAAATATATGTACATATACAAATTCAAAATTTGAAAGGATAAGAAAGTACATATAAGGAAATAAAGAAAATATATGTATATACATGAGAATATATATATATATATATATATATATGCAGAAATATATGTATACGAAAGATAAAATTTAAGATAAGGCTATAGTAAATGAAATATGGCAAGAATTAAATGACGGTGCAACATCGTTTGATTTTGAAAATAAAATGAAAGTTGTGCGTATATATATATATATATACGCGTAAAATGGTCGTTAAAGGAATTGTATACATATAAGAATATTTCATGTGAATAAAACAGTTAAATAAATTCCAGGAATTCAAAAGTTCGAAATTCAAATTTCTGCGCCAAAACAGCTTGTGGGACCCAATGCTGACTTAACACTGCATGTACGATAAGATTTGGCTAGATTCATCTGCGAACCTGGACTATTTTCTTAACTAGGTTCAATGCTGACTCAGCGCTGCGTGTACGATAAGGTCTTGAGCAACTATATAAACAGCCCTGGTCTTCTTCTCTATTCACAATTCTTCTCTACCCTTATGCTGCAAAGATTCTTAGTAAACATGGCTTCCTCTCCTCCTCTTAATCAAATAATAAATAAAATAATATATATAAAATAAATCAAGACGAGGAGGTGCTGCTCAAAGACTTTCAAAGAGGAGATTCAAGCTAGAATTCAAGTGAAGATTCGAATGACTGCAACGACCGTTTTTCTACGAATCATAGCAACGCCATCTTTCTATTCTAATCTAATCTCTGTAAGTCAGTTATTTCTAGATTTGAACGTTTCTCTTTTCGTGACATGAAATTATAGGAATAAAAGAGTATGCCAATTCTTTCTATTGAATCAGTGCCTATTTCTTTGGACCAAATTAAGAACTGTTATGATTTCGAGGACAAATAAGACTGTAACTATGAAACTATGGACCTTAGAACCATATGCCTCTTTGACTATGAACATTGCCTAAGACTATGAACATTGCCTAAGACTATGAACATTGCCTATGACTATGGACATTACCTATGACTATGGACATTGCCTATGACTGTGACTGTGACCATGAGAATTATTTCTATGACTATAGCCTATACCTTTGATTAGGAAGCAAAACTATTGTCTATGACATAAATGGGACAACTGTGATTAAGCACCTATGGTTCATGACTAGGAAAGTGTTTAAAATATTGTGACTGTGAACCCAATTGTCTATCTTGTCTGTTCTTTGGTTTTAGACCTTGGGAATTTACCTATTAAGTTAGGTCTACCCATGTTCTTGAACCTACGCCTTTATTCTATCTATTCTTGGTTTTAGACCTTGGGAATTTACCTATTAAGTTAGGTCTACCCATGTTCTAGAACCGACGTCGTTATTCAACCCTTTTTATGCCAGTTAGTATGTCTATCTTTTGCATAGCATATTTGGTTCATTCCCTATTTTTCTACGAGCCTAGCTTTATTTATAATCTAGACTGAATCACGATTATATGAACGGTGGGAATGCGGTTTGGGCAAAATATGAAATTTACTAGAAACATAGTTATAAACTAGGAAATTGGCATAAATTGGGAACATGTATTATGGCATGTTCATAGAAATGCAAATTGGATAAATTTGACATGAATTATAAGATGTGTAATTTGAATCTAGTATTGACATGTAAATCTAGCATTTACATGAATAATGAACTAGAGTAATAAGTCTAGTTTGACGTAAATTAGAATGTTGAATCAGAATTAGATTAGCTAATTTGGCACGATAAGTATATTGGCATAAATGTGAAATTGGCCATAATTGAGAATAACTGTCAGGATTAGAAAAATCATGGTTAGTGACACTTAATTTGGTAAAATCCACATACCAAAAGGCATAAATATGATTTAGAAGGGGAAATGGGCCATAAGAATAAATGTTGACAATTTACATTAAAAGAGTAATTGGGAAATAAGTAAATTAGGATTAATTTACTTATAGAATTTGTCCTAAAAGAGGAAATGTAAATTTAGACAAAATTAAAGGTTTATTAACGGCATCTCTTTTAATGACACACCAAAAAGTTCTAGGGTGACAGAGAGGATAGTGTCTAGGCTTGAGTTTGGAAAATACAAGTTTCCTGCTCTCCCTGGCTATCCCTAACTGATCCGACGAACGGGATGGTTACTTTCAAAACTTGATTTGAAAATAAGTTGAAACCCTTTGAACATAGAAAACACGAATATGCCTAACCTGAGGTTAGACTGAGTTGCGATGTAAACCTGCCCGGAACCAACCGGCACATCCAGTATTCGCAACAATACCTGTCTAATGTGATTGGTAGTGGCTTTAATTCATTTAGTTAAAGCTAGAACAAGAATAGTAGGGTTAAGTTAACTAAGACACTTAACCAGTTAAACATGATAACTAGACTGATGGGTGGGGTTAGGTTCAGAATGACACTTAACCATTAATAATAACATGATAGTTAAAACAGATGGGCCAGGTTAAGTTAAAAAGGAATACTTAACCAACAAAGAGTAAATGGGTAGGGTTATGAAATAAATACTTAACCAATATAACTTGGTTTGTGGTAGGTTTAAATCAACATGAGTTACTGACAACACTTAACCAGTTTAACAAGGTAAATGAAGAGGGTTAAGTTGGCTTGAATTGACTAATGACACTTAACCAATCCAAATTGACGGGAAAGGGAACTAAGTAGAAAACCTTAGTTAAGAAAACAACGATTCTAGAAACTAAGTGGTAAATCTTAGTTAGTAAAACTAAGTAGTAATTCTTAGTTTAACACGGGAAGGAGTGAATGTCCGTCTGAATAGAAAGAAGGCTCCAATGAATTGGGTTACGAAGCCCGAGGCTTCGAGGGGACGTGAAGGTACTCTTGGTATCCCTCTGTGAGGCTGCAGATGATCCGCCTGGGCCCACAGAGGTTAAGGTCTGCGTAGAAGTACCAGGGGTATGCCTTGGTTGCAATACATGGCAACCTAAAGACTAGGATGGACCGGCGTGATTCGGCGAGCAAACGGTAGCCCTGTGATAGCGACTCGTCGTCTACCATCCATCTTCAGTCAATCGAGATACGTGAAGCGGAAAGACGGAGAACTCCAAAAGACCATATACTTGCTATCTAGTTATGGGTGAGGATGGCCATAGGATAGTGGGGCACCGGGGGCCGGCGTATAGTTCTCATTTTACAAGGTGTGCCTTTCATTAGTTGAAGGAGGGGTCAAGTCGGACCATAGCCACTGAAATAAAAACAAACCTTAGCATCTGCATCGGCAGATATCTGAAAGCTCCCGACCGAGTTCTGTATTCCTTTATTTGCCCTGACACAGGACTTGGACCGCACATTACAGGACATGTGCATCTAGACAAGCGATAACGATTCACGATACATGCGTGGGAAAGTATAGGAACATATACCACTCAAGGTAGTGTGTCCTAGACTTGGGGCATCGTTCGACAGGTAGCATAATTCCTAGTTGAACTAGGTGGCATAAATCCTGAATCCGAGAAGCATTCAGCGGACAGCATAAACTCTAGTTAAATCTAGAAAGCACTTGATAGAAAACCCTAGATTAGATCTAGGTAATAAATAATAAATGTATGCCTGAAGGCAATGGAAATTTCAGGGGTTGGGATCACGTTATTGATACTAGTTGGAACACTAGATAGGTGGTGCAGAGATAATAGAAATCCGTATAACAAGGAAATGGCGAAGCGGCGAAAGTATTAGAGAACATCCAGTTTATCTTATCTTAGCATATCTTGTGTTGATCTCGTCTAATCTTGCTGACCCTATCATCATGGTGTTATCTTGTATTCTGTTAATTCATGTCGTTTTGTTTTCCATGTTCACATGCTAGAAGTTACTGAACTTACTCAGGCTTTATGTCTGACTCTGTGTTTCTTTCGTCTTCTTTTCTTCCTTCCCCCCCCAGGTAGTAAAGGAGGGAATAGTTTAGCTCAGGTTAAGTTGGACTGTCACCCTTTCCAGCTTGAAGATTTGTCGAAGTTTGCTTGGATTCTCTTTTCAGATGCTTTGGCTGGCTCTTGCAAAAATCGGGGAATATAAATGTTGTTTTTATGCTTCTTTATTTTGTAAGACAGATGATACTCTGATATTGTAAAGAAACCATTGTACATACTATTTTATCAATAAAGCAAAGTTTTATTTTCCGCTGTTTAATTTCTGTCTGTCTTGTAATTTATCTGCATCTTTTACCCTAAATGCTCCACAGAACTTAGTGCATTCCCTTTGTGAGTGACATTAATGGACGTGGGGTGTTACACGTGGTATCAGAGCTGAAGGTTACCAGATCAGATAAAGGATTTGAAAAATTATTTTCAAACGGTTTTAAAAGAAGCATTTTCAAAAGAAGAGATTTGTTTTAAAGGCATATTCCCCAAAGCCATACGCACTATCTTCTCTTCCTCTGTTTAAATTCTTGTCTCCTTCTTTCTTGAGTCTCTGGGGCTCCTGGCTTTCTGGGAGGTAACCTCATCGAAGGGCAAAGTAGTGCTCGGCTTCCATCCATAGCTGTAGTTGTTTCATCTACGGGCAGTTTTCTTTCAAAGCTTACAAGGTTTTCCGGACGATGGAGGCAGTTTTCGAGAGATTTGTCAACATGACTACACACGGAAGGGGATGAGGAGTTTGGCTAAGGAGCATAACCGTAGGATGAGGAATTCATGGATGTAGACTTAGCACACGAAGGAGGAAGAAATTATAAAACCTAAGACAAGAGGAAGTATCTTTACTAGGGTATGATAGGGCATATACTTAAGGACAAGGGCAAGAACAAGGATGAGATTTTCAGAAGGACAAGTACATGCTTTCGCCACCAAGCGTACCTAGGAGAAAGGTAGTCCGGTTGGAAGAGTCTAGTTTTCTATTCGTGCTATTTCCTTAGGTTCTAGCGCTTCTCAATTGTTCATATCCACTTCCATAGTTGGGTCTCTACACCATAGTACTTGTATAGTAGAAAGATCCCACTAGAGTCTCAAATCCAATTGGTGGTCCGACCAGTTTATTTTTTTGTTAGTAGGGATTTGAGAATAGCTATCGAGTTTGCTTATATCATCTCACGTAGATCGTCTAAATTCGGGGGAGATATTCCTTGGGTGCTTGTCTGATATTGGTTTAGGCCTTTGGGGCTTGTACTTGAGGAATGTCGAGTTCGGTTTGGATGGTTTGCGGGAGAGATGAATAGTTGTGGTAGGCACTCCAAAGAGCACGTAGTGACCTTTCGACTCTTATAGTTATGGCATGACGGATAAGAGGGAAACCTCTAATCATCTTAGTACGTATACTTGGTACCGTGATTGACATCTGTTTATTTTGGAATTGGAGGTCGGAAACTTCACAATCGTGAAGTTAAATTAGTTAAGATACAGTGGAGTAAAGCTCAAGAAGGCAAGATACTAGCGTCATACCCTTTTTCTTAAGGGTGTATCCTTGATTTCTTTGTTTAGGAGCTTTGCGCATAATTGTTTCTCTCTTTCCAAAGTATATCACCTAGGTCGTATCTTCGATCCTTAGGTAGAAGCCAATGGATGTAAACATGTATTTGAAACATGTTATGGTTGATGGTTGCAAGTGGTTGCTAATGGTTGCTTATGAATGCATATGCATACGTATTAGACACTAGATCAGTTTGTATGTTTTCATATTGCATTTACAGATATGTATTTAAGTTGAGCCTGATATGTTGTCATATGGATGTTGCATATGGAAGAATGGCCGTGCACGCATGTAGTATTTACGTAACTAGGGATGCTTGCATACATGATTGGACGCATGGCACCGACATGATTCGCATTAAGGAGGTCGACTGAATTAGTAGACCGCCTGATTTTACAGTAGATAAAGACATATACACACACTATGCATATGAACATGAAAGCATTAGAAATCTTTTAAGGACAATGAATGCCTGTGATTGGATGGTTGAGTAGATGGGTGATTGGATGGTAGGACACATTCTTCCTAACTAGAAGATTTCGGGGATGAAATCCTTTTAAGTGGGGGAGAATGTAACACCCCGTATTTTTAATGTAATTAAAAATGTATATATATCCACAGATAGGATTAATATGGTGATGTATAATGAAAATTAATTAATATATGAAAAAAAAAGATTGGTTGCATGCGATGTAAATATGTTGCATGCACTGATTTGCAAACATAATGCATTAACATTAAAAGAAAAAGATTCATGCATTGGTTTAATTTAAGTATTGTAAATAACATGAAAAAGAGAAGTAAGGAAAGAACAATAATTATCATTGTTCTAAGACTTATTAACAAAAGACTTTGTAGCTCAGTTGGTTAAGGCATTGGATTTGTGACATGGAGGTCGGGGGTTCGAACCCCGGCGGCAGCATAATTTTTATCTCTGTTTTAAAGAGGGCCAACTGAACATGCAAATATATGTACATATACAAATTCAAAATTTGAAAGGATAAGAACGTACATATAAGGAAATAAAGAAAATATATGTATATACATGAGAATATATATATATATATGCAGAAATATATGTATACGAAAGATAAAATTTAAGATAAGGCTATAGTAAATGAAATATGGCAAGAATTAAATAACGGTGCAACATCGTTTGAATTTTGAAAATAAAATGAAAGTTGTGCGTATATATATACACGTAAAATGGTCGTTAAAGGAATTGTATACATATAAGAATATTTCATGTGAATAAAACAGTTAAATAAATTCCAGGAATTCAAAAGTTCGAAATTCAAATTTCTACGCCAAAACAGCTTGTGGGATCCAATGCTGACTTAGCACTGCATGTACGATAAGATTTGGCTAGATTCATCTGCGAACCTGGACTATTTTCTTAACTAGGTTCAATGTTGACTCAGCGCTGCGTGTACGATAAGGTCTTGAGCAACTATATAAACAGCCCTGGTCTTCTTCTCTATTCACAATTCTTCTCTACCCTTATGCTGCAAAGATTCTTAGTAAACATGGCTTCCTCTCCTCCTCTTAATCAAATAATAAATAAAATAATATATATAAAATAAATCAAGACGAGGAGGTGCTGCTCAAAGACTTTCAAAGAGGAGATTCAAGCTAGAATTCAAGTGAAGATTCGAACGACTGCAACGACCGTTTTTCTACGAATCATAGCAACGCCATCTTTCTATTCTAATATAATCTCTGTAAGTCAGTTATTTCTAGATTTGAACGTTTCTCTTTTCGTGACACGAAATTAAAGGAATAAAAAAGTATGCCAATTCTTTCTATTGAATCAGTGCCTATTTCTTTGGACCAAATTAAGAACTGTTATGATTTCGAGGACAAATAAGACTGTAACTATGAAACTATGGACCTTAGAACCATATGCCTCTTTGACTATGAACATTGCCTAAGACTATGAACATTGCCTAAGACTATGAACATTGCCTATGACTATGGACATTACCTATGACTATGGACATTGCCTATGACTGTGACTGTGACCATGAGAATTATTTCCATGACTATAGCCTATACCTTTGATTAGGAAGCAAAACTATTGTCTATGACATAAATGGGACAACTGTGATTAAGCACCTATGGTTCATGACTAGGAAAGTGTTAAAAATTTTGTGACTGTGAACCCGATTATCTATCTTGTCTGTTCTTTGGTTTTAGACCTTAGGAATTCACCTATTAAGTTAGGTCTACCCATGTTCTTGAACCTACGCCTTTAATATGTCTATTCTTGGTTTTAGACCTTGGGAATTTACCTATTAAGTTAGGTCTACCCATGTTCTTGAACCGACGTCGTTATTCAACCCTTTTTATGCCAGTTAGTATGTCTATCTTTTGCATAGCATCTTTGGTTCATTCCCTATTTTCTACGAGCCTAGCTTTATTTATAATCTAGACTGAATCACGATTATATGAACGGTGGGAATGCGGTTTGGGCAAAACATGAAATTTACTAGAAACATAGTTATAAACTAGGAAATTGGCATAAATTGGGAACATGTATTATGGCATGTTCATAGAAATGCAAATTGGATAAATTTGACATGAATTATAAGATGTGTAATTTGAATCTAGTATTGACATGTAAATCTAGCATTTACATGAATAGTGAACTAGAGTAATAAGTCTAGTTTGACGTAAATTAGAATGTTGAATCGGAATTAGATTAGCTAATTTGGCACGATAAGTATATTGGCATAAATGTGAAATTGGCCATAATTGAGAATAACTGTCAGGATTAGAAAAATCATGGTTAGTGACACTTAATATAAAATCCACATACCAAAAGGCATAAATATGATTTAGAAGTGGAAATGGGCCATAAGAATAAATGTTGACAATTTACATTAAAAGAGTAATTGGGAAATAAGTAAATTAGGATTAATTTACTTATAGAATTTGTCCTAAAAGAGGAAATGTAAATTTAGACAAAATTAAAGGTTTATTAACGGCATCTCTTTTAATGACACACCAAAAAGTTCTAGGGTGACAGAGAGGATAGTGTCTAGGCTTGAGTTTGGAAAATACAAGTTTCCTGCTCTCCCTGGCTATCCCTAACTGATCCGACGAACGGGATGGTTACTTTCAAAACTTGATTTGAAAATAAGTTGAAACCCTTTGAACTTAGAAAACACGAATATGCCTAACCCGAGGTTAGACTGAGTTGCGATGTAAACCTGCCCGGAACCAACCGGCACATCCAGTATACGCAACAATACCTGTCTAATGTGAGTGCTAGTGGCTTTAATTCATTTAGTTAAAGCTAGAACAAGAATAGTAGGGTTAAGTTAACTAAGACACTTAACCAGTTCAACATGATAACTAGACAGATGGGTGGGGTTAGGTTCAGACTAACACTTAACCATTAATAATAACATGATAGTTAAAACAGACGGGCCAGGTTAAGTAAAAAAGGAATACTTAACCAACACAGAGTAAATGGGTAGGGTTAAGAAATAAATACTTAACCAATATAACTTGGTTTGTGGTAGGGTTAAGTCAACATGAGTTACTGACAACACTTAACCAGTTTAACAAGGTAAATGAAGAGGGTTAAGTTGGCTTGAATTGACTAATGACACTTAACCAATCCAAATTGATGGGAAAGGGAACTAAGTAGAAAACCTTAGTTAAGAAAACAACGATTCTGGAAACTAAGTGGTAAATCTTAGTTAGTAAAACTAAGTAGTAATTCTTAGTATAACACGGGAAGGAGTGAATGTCCGTCTGAATAGAAAGAAGGCTCCAACGAATTGGGTTACGAAGCCCGAGGCTTCGAGGGGACGTGAGGGTACTCTTGGTATCCCTCTGTGAGGCTGCAGATGATCCGCCTGGGCCCACGGAGGTTAAGGTCTGCGTAGAAGAACCAGGGGTATGCCTTGGTTGCAATACATGGCAACCTAAAGACTAGGATGGACCGGCGTGATTCAGCGAGCAAACGGTAGCCCTGTGATAGCGACTCATCGTCTACCATCCATCTTCAGTCAATCGAGATACGTGAAGCAGAAAGGCGGAGAACTCCAAAAGACCATATACTTGCTATCTAGTTATGGGTGAGGATGGCCATAGGATAGTGGGGCACCGGGGGCCGGCGTATAGTTCTCATTTTACAAGGTGTGCCTTTCATTAGTTGAGGGAGGGGTCAAGTGGGACCTTAGCCACTGAAATAAAAACAGACCTTAGCATTTGCATCGGCAGATATCTGAAAGCTCCCGACCGAGTTCTGTATTCCTTGATTTGCCCTGACACAGGACTTGGACCGCACATTACAGGACATGTGCATCTAGACAAGCGATAACGATTCACGATACATGCGTGGGAAAGTATAGGAACATATACCACTTAAGGTAGTGTGTCCTAGAATTGGGGCATCATTCGACAAGTAGCATAATTCCTAGTTGAACTAGGTGGCATAAATCCTGAATCCGAGAAGCATTCAGCAGACAGCATAAACTCTAGTTAAATCTAGAAAGCACTTGATAGAAAACCCTAGATTAGATCTAGGTAATAAATAATAAATGTATGCCTGAAGGCAATGGAAATTTCAGGGGTTGGGATCACGTTATTGATACTAGTTGGAACACTAGTTAGGTGGTGCAGAGATAATAGAAATCCGTATAACAAGGAAATGGCGAAGCGGCGAAAGTATTAGAGAACATCCAGTTTATCTTGTCTTAGCATATCTTGTGTTGATCTCGTCTAATCTTGCTGACCCTATCATCATGGTGTTATCTTGTATTCAGTTAATTCATCTCGTTTTGTTTTCCATGTTCACATGCTAGAAGTTACTGAACTTACTCAGGCTTTATGTCTGACTCTGTGTTTCTTTCGTCTTCTTTTCTTCCGTTCCCCCCCCCCCCAGGTAGTAAAGGAGGGAATAGTTTAGCTTAGGTTAAGTTGGACTGTCACCCTTTCCAGCTTGAAGATTTGTCGAAGTTTGCTTGGATTCTCTTTTCAGATGCTATGGCTGGCTCTTGCAAAAATCGGGGAATATAAATGTTGTTTTTATGCTTCTTTATTTTGTAAGAAAGATGATACTCTGATATTGTAAAGAAACCATTGTACAGACTATTTTATCAATAAAGCAAAGTTTTATTTTTCGTTGTTTAATTTCTGTATGTCTTGTAATTTATCTGCATCTTTTACCCTAAATGCTCCACAGAACTTAGTGCATTCCCTTTGTGAGTGATATTAATGGACGTGGGGTGTTACAAAACAGGTAATATAGTTAGAAATAAGGCATGATTAGTAGCCTAGGGTTGTAACCAAGAAAAAGGAATCGATTATGATGAAACATTTTCCCTTGTCGCTAGATTAGAAGCTATATGAACCTTATTAGTCTTCGCTTGTCACAATGATTTTAAATTATATTAAATGGATGTCAGAGGTGATTTTTCAAACGGATTTATTAAAGAAAAAGTATATGTAGAACTACCACCACTTTTTATCCATGAATGATATCCCAATCATGTCTTTATTTAAAAAAGCCTTATATGGTTTAAAACAAGCACGTTGAGCTTGGTATGAGCGAATTAGAAATCATTTAATTTCCTTTGGTTTACAAAAAATAGATACTACTCTTTTTATTAAACGAGAAAACAATGACATTTTAGTTGTATAAATCTATGTTGATGGTATTATTTTTGGATCAAATAATGGAAAAATATGTGTAGAATTTTGAAATATCATGAAAAACGAATTTGAAACGTCATACATGGGAAAATTAATTTTTTTGATTGGGTTAACAAATAAAATAACTTAAAAATGGAATTTCAATACATCAAGAAAAATATTATAATAATTTATTACAACGTTTTGGCTTGGATAAAACATCAAGCAAACCAACACCAATGAGCACTAGTGTTCATTAAGAAAAAGATGATAATGGAAAAGATTTCAATGAAAAATTATATCGAAGCATATTAATAGGTTCATTATTGTATTTAACTGCTAGTAGACCCGACATTAGGAAGAGTGTTTGCCTATACGCTAGATTTTAAGCAAAACCAAAAGAATCTCATCAACAAGTCGTTAAAAGAATTTTATGATATTTATCTAGTACATGAGAATATTGTTTAGTCTATCCTCAAGGATCATCATCCAAATTAGTTTCTTATAGTGATACTGATTTTGGAGATTGTAATAAAAGATCGTAAAAGTACTAGCGGAACGTGCCATTTTATCGGACAATCATTAATATCATGGTTTAGTAAAAAAACAAAATTGTGTATCCTTGTCAGCATGCGAAGCTGAATACATATCAGCAGCCCTACCATGTGCACAAGTCATATACATGCAACAGACGCTTAAGGATTATGGAAAAGTTACCAAAAAATCTCCAATTTATTGCGATAATACAAGTGCTATAAATTTACGTAAGAATCCAGTTAACCATTCTAGAACCAAACACATAAATGTACGACATCATTTTTTATGTGACAGTGTAGAAAAAGGTGTCATTACTTTAGACTTTGTGAATATTGAAAATTAAATAACAAACATCTTTACCGAAGCATTAAATCAACAAACATATGGTAAATTATGAAGTGACCTAGGGATATGTTCCTTCTTTGAATTAACATAACAAAGTTTAATTATTTGTAACAACCCGGAAATCCGAGCCAATTTAAAAATTTTATTTCGACAATTTTAGTGAATTTTGAATATTTAAAATGATTTATTTTAAATAATAACGACGAGAAATTTATTTTGAATAGAATTAGATCGTATATATTTATTTGAATCGTCGTTAGATTATAAATAATTATTTATAATTATAAAAGGAATTGAAAATGGCGCAGTAGTTTGAGATTTAGATTTCAAATTTCAAATGAATGTACAGGATTCAAAATAAATCGGATTTTAGTGAAACCAAAAATATTAGAATCTATTTGAGAATATCTTTCCAACGAATCCGAAAAAATGAAATTTCATAGCGGGAATAAAAAGTTATGCCTAGTTGAAATTTCAGAATAGTCGCTATGGAATTTTAGCGCTTAAAAATAGTAATTTTGCAAACGACCTTGGTTTTCGATGAAACCACTTTTGTTGGATCTGGAATGTCAAGTTATTGCTAGATTCCAAAATTCATAATTTTTCGAACCAATATGTAAGTGTGGCGAAGTAAAATGTGTTTTGGCAGTTTCAATCAATTTCGATCGACCAGAAAATGACCATTTTTCAAACGATCTCAGAATTTGACGAAATTAGTTTTGTTAGGACCGTATCATCAATACGAAGTTAGAAAATATTTTTCAGGAATTTTCAGAGTCAGTATGTGACCCCAATAAATTAAAATGTGCATTTGAATTTAAAATATAATGATTTATATTTTAAACTTAGCGGAAAATGATCGAAATAGACGAATGGGGTTACGAAACATATCCCATTGTGTTCGGAATGGCGGTATTTGGCTAGAGACGACACTTGCTGGGTTTAATTTGGTGTCCGAATAGAAATTAACCAATTGGAGAATTTAAATAATATTAAAATAAATATATATTCTACTTTCCTAAACCCTAGCCGTGTTCAGCATTCTCCCAGCTGCCACTTCAAATCGATGTTCGAAAAGGTCCTAAATCCTCCCTCAATATTCGCTCAACACAGATCCAATTAAAAGCCAACTTCAAAACGAAAATCGAATAACTTTTCGAGCTCTTCAAAACCCTAGTGGGATAATCGTCATTGGTGCTCGATCGAGGTGGGAATTTCGCCTGAAATTGGCGCCGATCGTGGGTGATTTTGGGGCTCCAGACGCCATCGAGTTAGCTGCGCTTCAGGGGGTGGCACGGGGTTCAAGGGCGATGGTCGTGGATGGGTTTGATCCGGGTCCGTTGGCTCATACTGGCGGCGGGTTGCAACCCTAAGTGGCGAACGACGAGGAAGTGGAAATCGGATTAACAGTAACTGTTTTTTTTCTTCTTCTTATTTTATTATTTTAAATTAATTTATTAATAATATTCTAAAATAGAAAAACATTGTTTAAAAAATGGGATTTTTATTATGAAATAATTTAAATAAAAATATGATGTTTTTGAATAATAAAATAGCAAGATGTTTTTAAAAAATAAAATTAGCATTATTTTAAAAATATAAACCTGAATTATAAAAAGGTGATTTTTATTATTTGGATGGAGAAATAAAAATACGATTTTTACACATGTGGATTTGAAATAAAAATATGATTTTTATTTTGAGAAAGATGAGATTTTTATCAAATAAAAATATGATTTTTATCGAAGTGAAGATAGGATTTTCTTTGCTATGAATAATAAATTTTCTTTGTCATGAGAAATATATTTGCTTTGATATGAAATATATGATTTTTCGATTTGAACATATATGATTTTTGGTTATAAGAAAATATGAAGTTGGATTTGTAAAAATATGATTTTTAACATAAACTGCGTGAAACAGATTATGTGGAAATCATGAAGAAGAACGCTACGCACTGGAAATAAAACCGTTCAGAAATAAAGAATGACGGAGTGGAACCCAAAGGTGAGAACTTCTCACTTTTAATTTGTTTTCTAGTTGAAATATATACTAGGATGTAGACGGTGCTTAGCAGCACCCGACACCCGTTGTCCACAGACCATGGACGACTTGTTTGTTGTTTGTGGTGTGAATATTGATTGTGTGAAGTGGAATGGAAAAAAATTATTTTATGGTTAAAGATATAATTTTTAACGTGTATACAAAATAAATATTTATAAACAAATCGAATGATTTGTTTATGTACACACATTTGACTGATATGGATTGGGATGATAATTTTACACATCGCCCAGCTGCACAAATAAAACCTGTGTTTGATTGTTTGAAAACCCCACACGGGTGTTGGGATGAAATTGGCCATACACTAGTCCCAATAATTAGCTGTATGTCGATCGATTGATTGACAGGCTGTTATAAGCGTTAAATATTTATATTTGATGCTTATGCAGTGTAAAATGCACTTTGGGTGATGGTTGACAGTGTTTGATTGTTGTAGTGTGCATGTGTATATGAAATCCATATAAATCACATTGTATGGTAATTGACTGTGTCTGATTCCAGTTCAGAAAGAATGGATATTTTAAAATAACGATTATTTTAAAATAACGAATATTTTTCAAATAATATTTAGAAGAGAATCAAAATATGAATTTGATGTCCGATTTGGGATGGACACGAATATATTTAAAAATATAAAGCCGTGTTGATTAGATTAACGCCATTTTGACGTGAACGATATTTATATCGATTTTATTCATTTTTATAATGAATATCGAAAGGGAAATGATTTCAAAATCTCATGTTTTGAAAATATTATCATTTATATATCGATGATATGGAATATTCAATTTTGATTTGAAATTGAATATGAAGTTGAAATCGTTTTGAAAACGAATTTAAAACGATTTATAAAATAAGTTTTAAAAGCAAATCGATGAAATATATATATATATATATATATATATATATATATATTGTTAGACCAAAAATTGGGCCTAACACCCAAATGCAGATCACAGATCACAGAATGCAGAAAAGAATAAATAAAGAGGAGACACACAAGGTTTTTATAGTGGTTCGGCTGTAGATGTAGCCTACGTCCACTTTATAATCTTATTGTTATACTGACAGATTACAAGAATCAGTTACATGTAGACACACAATCCGTGTGTTAATTGTATTGAAAAGAGAAGAATTTGAGTGTATGGAGGTGCAAAGTCCTTGCACTTTAGTAATGGTGGAAGCTATGAAGAGTTAGAGCCAAAAGGATCCTTGAAAATGCCTTCAAATGGTGTATTTATAGCTGTTTCCTGAAGGCGGTTCATGGGACACATGGCACGCATCCCAAAAATCTCGAAATGTGGTGGAAAACGTCCAAAAATCATCTTCAAATCGTCATATGACATGTGTAATAAGATCCATACAAGTTGGAGTAAAAATTGCCTTGAGAATAGGTCAGAACAGGCTGTCCAGGAGCAGGTTCTGGGGTCGGATCGTGGCCTAGGGGTGCGACCCCTAGGATCGGGTCGCGACCTAGGGGTGCGACTCCTAGGATCGGATCGCCGCCTAGGGTTGCGACCCCTAGGACCGGGTCGCGACCTAGGGGTGCGACCCCTAGGATCGGACCGCCACCTAGGGGTGCGACCCCTAGGATCGGGTCGCGACCTAAGGGTGCGACTCCTAGGATCGGATCGCCACCTAGGGGTGCGACCCCTAGGATCGGGTCGCGACCTAGGGGTGCGACCCTAGGATCGGGTCGTGACCTAGGGGTGCGACTCCTAGGATCGGATCGCTACCTAGGGGTGCGACTCCTAGGGGGAGAATCGGTCTAGAATGGTGAGAAATGATACAAATTCCAAGCTAGTGACACTCCTCCACTTCATCCAAGTGATTTCCAGTCTACACTCAAGTCCTGAGTTGTTCCATACGATAGAAATTCGTGTTGAGACGATCTTTGCCAAAGATAGTGTAACAATTTGCCCCCCCCCCAGAACATATCTTGCTGATTGAAGGAAGATGTGTTCTGGATAATCTGAGAAATTCAAATCCAGAATGCGACGATCACGCCGGATCGTATTAAGGCCAGAAAACTGACGATCACAAGGGATCGTATTAAGGCCAGAGAAATCCAAGAAGGCCAGGAGTTTGTACCTACAAGAAGATAAAACAAATAATGCAAGAATATTTCCTAGATGGCCTTACCGGAGTAAACCATCTGAGAAGATGTTAGAGGGGTTCCAAGACGGCCTTACCGGATTAAGACGACCAAGGAAAAGCATATGAGGTTCCAAGACGGCCTTGCCGGAGCAAGACGACCAAGGCAAAGCACATGAAGGTTCCAAGACGGCCTTACCGGAGCAAGACGACCAAGGAAAAGCACATGAAGGTTCCAAGACGGCCTTACCGGAGTAAGACGACCAAGGAAAAGCACATGAAGATTTGTTTATACTGGACGGATCCAGTTAGGAGCCGGAGCTCATGTTCGTATTGGACGGATCCAGTTGGGAGCCGGAGCTCAATGCTTATTGCTAATTCATGAAAACGCAACGGTCGTTTGCCGGACACGACTGGAGACCACAAGTAGGTTCCGTGCGTATGGGCTGATGTGACGGCTCTTATTACATGCAGGGAAAACAAAGGAGGGTGAGAAGTCGCCTAAAAACCTAAAAACATGAACTGTGAACCGGAGTTAAGCAAACTGAAGAGATCCGCTGAGTGGGATCAGCGAATGATAATCCCGCGATTGCTCGATCCATGACCGTTCCCTCTCTGGGGAATAGGTGGTGGCAACGCAGGTGTAGGCGTTGTTGGTCGAGTGACATATTCGGGTAGCTCTCCTCGTCTGACCCGATCCTCAATAAGATCTCGCAAATGTCTGCAGTCATCAGTGTTGTGACCGTCTATGTCATGAAATATGCAATGTCTGCCAGAATTGCGTTGTGCTAGTGTTGGTTCCCTCTTGGGAGGCCTTGGATAGGAGGCAGCACCTCCTGTATCCATGTATATGTTGCTCAGAGTATCATTCAGTTCAGTGTATTTGTCGTATCTAGACCCTCTTTGGGGTGGAGCATTACGATCATTTGTAGCAGGGGGCTTTCCTTTACCCTTGTCATTGCCTTTTCCAGGATTGGGCGGTTCTCCATCTCCGAGCATGTTGACTTCGAGGGTTTTCTTCTCGGAAGTTGCATCTTCTTCGCGTAGAAATCTATCTGCTTCAAGGTAGAATTCGCCGAGATTTCGCGGTGGATCTCGGTACAAAGATTTTTTGAACTCCGAGTTATCTAGAACGCCGGATACTGCTGCCATCAGTACCATCGATTGCTCAGGGTGATCCACTGATGCTGTTGCAACGTTGAATCTTTCCAGGAAATAACGCAGAGTTTCTCTGGGCCTCTGCTTGATGGTAGTGAGTGACATGACGTTCTTGGGTCGAGCGATGTAGACCCGAAACTGTTCAAGGAAGCGTGCGACCAACATGTTCCAACTGCTGATCGATTCTGTTTCTAACTGCCGAATCCACATGGCTGCTATATCAGTCAGAAAGAGGGGAAAACACTTAGCCATGACATTTTCCGATGCCGATTGAACTTCCATATGTCGTTTGTAGCGCATGAGATGCACGGTAGGAGCTGTCCTGCCGTTGTAAAGTTCCAGTTGTGGAACTTTGAAATCTGGAGGATTGCGGGAATTTCTGATTTCCTGAGTGAATGGGTTGTGATTGACGTCATCTACGTCATTCTGATAGGTGCGGCTTCTCGAGAGGCGTTGAATGAGATCTGCTAGTCGATTTCCTTCAAAAAGTTGTTGCAAATTGCCAAAATCAGAGCTGGTGCCCCCAGCGTTGAATACAGGAGAGGTTGGAAGCTGTCGGTGGGCTTCCAGAAGTGGATCGCGGGTCACGGATCGCGGATCATGATGTGCATCACGAGACGGATCATAGTCCATGGGCTCGCGGTTCGCGGATCGTGGCTGGAAGGGTGCAACCCAATCAGATCGTGGGTCACCGTCGCGAGCTGGTTCTGGTCCATAACGAGTTGATTGCGGATGAGTAGCATGTTGGAGACTAGCAGGAGGAGGTTGAGTGCCCCCGACTCCATCTGTGACGCAAGTCGTGGTGAGCCCGATCTGAGGGTTTCGTAAAGAGGGCGATCTGACCCGATTCTGGTCAATTGCTGGATCAACTTCTGCATTGTTTCCAGCGAGCTGAACGTTGCCCGGCCTTCCATCCATCCGAGAGAAGAATTGGTTGATCATTTCCTGTTGTTTCTGGAGGAGATCATCTTGCCGGGCCATCTGATCTCTCAGTTCAGCAAGAACTCCATCCATCTCGTCTCTGGTCAAGTATGCAGAAGGATCTCCATGAGAGGAAGCCTCCTGGCTTGCTTCGTTCCTTGTGCCTTCAGCATCAGCTTCATCAGCATGAGAAGAATTTCCAGTCTTCTTCCTTTTGTTCGCCATTGAGTTTCCTTTCAAGCTAGAAGTTGAAGTTTTTTGTGTGCCCCCTTCCTGGCACGCCAAAATGTTAGACCAAAAATTGGGCTTAACACCCAAATGCAGATCACAGATCACAAAATGCAGAAAAGGGTAAATAAAGAGGAGACACACAAGGTTTTTATAGTGGTTCGGTTGTAGATGTAGCCTACGTCCACTTTATAATCTTATTGTTATACTGACAGATTACAAGAATCAGTTACATGTAGACACACAATCCGTGTGTTAATTGTATTGAAAAGAGAAGAATTTGAGTGTATGGAGGTGCAAAGTCCTTGCACTTCTGTAATGGTGGAAGCTATGAAGAGTTAGAGCCAAAAGGATCCTTGAAAATGCCTTCAAATGGTGTATTTATAGCTGTTTCCTGAAGGCGGTTCATGGGACACATGGCACGCATCCCAAAAATCTCGAAATGTGGTGGAAAACATCCAAAAATCATCTTCAAATCGTCATATGACATGTGTAATAAGATCCATACAAGTTGGAGTAAAAATAGCCTTGAGAATAGGTCAGAACAGGCTGTCCAGGAGCAGGTTCGGGGGTCGGATCGTGGCCTAGGGGTGTGACCCCTAGGATTGGATTGCCACCTAGGGGTGCGACCCCAAGGATCGGGTCGCGACCTAGGGGTGCGACTCCTAGGATCGGATCTCCACCTAGGGGTGCGAACCCTAGGATCGGGTCGCGACCTAGGGGTGCGACTCCTAGGATCGGATCGCCACCTAGGGGTGCGACTCCTAGGATCGAATCGCCACCTAGGGGTGCGACCCCTAGGATCTGGTCACGACCTAGGGGAGCGACTCCTAGGATCGGATCGCTACCTAGGGGTGCGACTCCTAGGGGGCGAATCGGTCTAGAATTGTGAGAAATGATACAAATTCCAAGCTAGCGACACTCCTCCACTTCATCCAAGTGATTTCCAGTCTACACTCAAGTCCTGAGTTGTTCCATATGACAGAAATTCGTGTTGAGACGATCTTTGCCAAAAGATAGTGTAACATATATATATATATATATATATATATAATGGCCTGAATGGAACGCGCCGCGCTGCGGCAGTTCCCGAATTTCGACCATTGACTTCGAATGGACATTACGGGAGATCCGACCGTCGGATTCTCTAAAACCGGAACTGGTGGGTTCGTATCGAAAAGAGCTTTCTAACGAGTATTAGAGATTTGAAATCTAATGGTTGGATTTGGAATTATATCCAAATCAAAATTGGAAAAGGTCGTTGTATGTGCAGTTCGATGGCCGTTGATGGAAATCGACTGTACGGGCCTTGATAAAATTATTAAAAATAGTAATAATTTGTGTAAAAACATAAGAAATGATTTGGAAAGAATTGGGGTAAAAAATTCCATATTTGAAAAGATAAAAATAGATTTTTATCGAAATGAACTAGTTTTGAACTAGAATTGTAATCCATTATTTTTGAAACAAATAAATTGGATTTGAAAGGGTTTTAAAAGTAACCAGAATTTCCAATAATTGAATTGGAATGGATTTGAATCGAAATTGTCTTTGGAATATTTCGATGTTGGATTTCTTGATTATACAGATATTGTTATGGAAATTTGATAGATATATTTATATCGTTATTTCCAATACGATATTTGTTGGTCGTAGAATTTGATATATTTTCTGTTCAGAGCCTTGTATTTAATATCAAATGGGATTTGGGTTTGTCGTGAATGGTGTCTTAATTAACACTGTTCTTAAACCCAGTTGAGAAAAAGATTAAATCTTTTATTTAGATTTAATGAAGTATACCAATTAAATGGTATTTAATTGGAATTGAATTTGAATTGATTTTTGGGTTTATTGTGAACAGTGATTTAAATAACATTTGTTCTTTAACCCGATAATTAATGGAATGTGAATTGGTTTTATCGGGAACTGTGTTTTAACAACGTTCGTTCTTTAACCCGATTTACAGTGAAATGTGATTTGGAATTTCTAAATCTTTTGTTAAGATTTGAAGGAGATTTTCCAAAGTAAAGTTTTCCAATTTAATAAAATAAATTAGAATGGAATGGAGTTCGATTTGGTAATAATCAAAGTGAATTTCTGTGGAGGAAGACTGCTAATATATCTGGAATTTAAAAGGCTTTTCCGTTATTCCATTTATATTATTAGTCGGATATGGAAGTTTATATCGATCATATATATCGATTTGTTTTCCATGAAGATTCCATTGTAAATGGAATGTGATTTTGGGTTGTCATGAGCAGTATCTTTAATAATACTGTTATTAGACCCAACGGAGTTAAGAAAATCAGAAACTAACTGAAGATTAGTTAAGCTGAATGGTTTCCTGGGTATTGATCTGATGTTGGTTTGGGCCTTCGGGGTTATTACTTAGGGAATTGTTCACTTGCTAATTTATGGTTAAAGGCTGATGGAATAGAATGTGAATTTGGGTTTATCGTGAACTGTGTTTTAAATGACATTGGTTCTTTAACCCAGTTAAAGACAGGATATGATTTCCCAAGTTAAATAATCATTAGTAGTGATTTTTGGGAAGATTCAAACCAAGTGGAGTTTTAATGAATCTTTAATTAGATTGAAATGATCGAGAATGGAGTATCACCAGTTTTGCTCTAGGCGATAGTTAAATCTTTAATTAGATTTGAACGTGAAATGATAATTGAATATACCGATAACACTGTGGTGTTAGATATGAAGTATGACCAGTTTTACTTCATGGGATGAATAGGTTGGGGTTGGGAAATTTAACAAGTGATTACTTTGGTAAGGTTCGCTAATCCCGACTAGTTTGGATAAACCATTATTTGGTTTGAATTGATATTCAAAAGGAGATTAAAGAATAAATTTAAAGAATTTATCCTTGATAAAATTAATGGGAACCTTTCCCAAAGTATAAGAATATTTGAATAAAAGAATATTCTGAATTGGAATGAGGCGTATATTGTGTTTGTGTAACACTTGTTGATTATATACGCGAGTTATTCAGAAAGACCGGGTTTATCCCATTCTGAATAACTGATTCGACGATGTGTCGAGGATAAAGACGGTGGTCGAAGACCGGAGGTCTCCACATCGTTTGGATAATTACCGATGATCCTGATTGGGTTGTACACCCAAGAGGAGGGAATCAATTGGTGATCGTCCAGACGTAGTTGGAGATTGATGGATATGCGAGGTACAAGGTGCCTCCGGTTTCTTTCAAACCCAAAACGGACTTGTAAATGGGCTGTGTGTTTGACATTGGATATCATTCTGTGTGACTGATGGATATCGGTTGCATGGAGGGGTTTGCCTCTGTGGCATGCTAAGATGCAAATGATCAAGGCTTTTTTAAAAGCAAAGTCTTGTGGTTGATGATCAAAGTATCGCTTGTGTGGAATAGCTTTGTGTAGCGTTAATTCGCAAGCTTCACGCCCCGGTTGTGAACCATAAATGAGAGAGGACTTCATGGATGGCATGCGTTTCCTTCTAGCTAGGGTGGTGTCGGTGACCTACCAGCATTGACATTTATATTATTTTCACCTGTGTGGTTGTTGGCTTGCGAGGCGCCTCAGATATATCGGTGACTATGTGGAGCTGATGGAGTCATTTGGCTCATTGACGCCCCAAAGGGTGGGGAAACACAGTGCTCAGGCATTTTAATCCACATCGGTAGACCGGCCCTGACGATCCAAGGGACGATGCGTTCTGTTCCTGAGACACGGGCTAGAGCATCTCAAATTCGGTAAGGACGATCCCTTGCCTTAGTTCACAGATGGAAATCCAACTTCCAATACGTGACATTTGCGGTTTTGATTGTAGAGCCTAGTATTGGCGACATGATACAGGGTACCCATGCCGTCTAGGATTGATACATTTACATTTGAAGTTGTTTTATACACTATGCACTTATAATAGTATCAAGTGATTTGTTTTAAATGTACCAAGCATGTTTGGCTATTATAAGGGAAAATCCTATCCTCCGGCTTGCGTTGCATTGTGTGATGGGACCTGCGTCTTATAATAGCTTCATTTTTCAAAAAAGCATTGCGCTGTTTTGTTATATGCACTGGTATTCTTGGGAGGAAACCCATTCCGTGTTATACGGCGTGGTCCCTTGATATATTTGATTTAAAGTAAAGTTTTAAATAACTGTTTTAGTTCTCACACCAGTCACATGACTGACCTGGAGTTTATTGTTTTAACCTAAACTCTAGGTTCCCTTATTTTTGACACAGATAGCTAGTAGTTTTGGTTTTGCAGATTTATATTCACAGGATCCTGATTTATAGCTGGAACGATATTCGGAAAGCTCTGTATCCGTATATCTCCTTCGATTGTGTTTTGTATTGTTTTCCGCTCCTATGTAATGTAATTTAAATCTCTGATATTTTATGTTGTATAATATTTATTCGTACTCTGTATATTCTTGTATTCTGATGGAATTGTTGTAATAAGCAATGAAATGTTCTTCTGTTTGTGTTCCGATGTGGCTTGTCCTCAAAGCACTCCGTGCTTTCCTTCACGGGGAAGTTACGGGTTCTTATATTATTACCAAAAATAAACATTAGTTTTAATCTGCAAGTAAATAGAATTTGTTGACCATATAATTCTCTAGGAATTACCACCGCACAAATTTTTAACAAATTTCACTTCTATAAATAGCAATACAAATCAAAAATAGAAATTAAAATTCTTTTACACATTATATTATGTATTCTAAGAAAATCATCTCGCCCAATTCAAGTCCAATTAGAACTCCTTCACCTCCACTATTTCTTCCATCTCCAGATCTTCCAAAACAAAAATAGGAGCTATCTCCACTACTAAAACGACTCAAAAGAAATGATAAGCAATCAATCGATGAGAAATTAGATGAAATATCTCATTATCAATGCGAGATGATGGACGTGCAAAGAGAGGTACTAAAAACAAGAAGGCACCATTCAACATCTAAATTTTCTTAAGAAAGCGCATTGTGCAATGTGTAGACATTCTCTACCAAAACGATGTCTACATAAAACCTCCTTGTCTCTGCGAAACTTCAGAGAAAGGACATACATTCAAGAAAATGCGCAATGAAGGATCATCATCACCTTCTCCAAAACGACCACCATAGTCGCCAATCAATTAAAAACTCAATATAAGTAGTAACAATCCAGTAAAATATAAGCATAACGACTTCATATTAATCTTCTATTAAGTAGTAATAAAATATATTTTCCTATAAATAAACATAAAAACTTCAAATCCTGCTCAACCATTCAAGTATATACAAAATTTGAAAATTTCAAACGCCTGCCATAATCTTCAGATGTCTAAAATGAACTTTAGGTATAACATTTTTTTAGACCAGACGTTCGAAATAAAATAACAGATGTCTGCAAATGATCTTGGCTTGTAATTATCGTACATCACTAACATCAGACGTTTGTCCCAAATATTCAGACGTCTAAAATAAGTTTTGGTATCAAAATTTTCCAAACAACAATTTCATACGTTTGGCCAATATTTTCAAACGCCTGAAATAACTCTCGGACATTCACTCAAACTCAAACCGCTATTACAGACATCTGAAAATTATCCACAGATGTCTGAAATTTGATTTGGTTTTCAGTCAGATCTTATTCCAGGCGTCTGAAAACAAATTCAGACGTCTGAAATTTGAAACGACGTTTTTTTATATTTATAACGAATCATTTCTTCCTCCTCATTCATTCCTTACCATTCAAATCAAAAATCCTAAACCATAATTCCTTCAAAACTCGAAATTTCTAACCTTAATTTCTACAAAACACCAAAATCTATGGCTCCTAAAATGAATAGTGCATCAAAAAGGAAATGAGAGGAAGGTTCAACATCAAATCCTCAAGAAACTCAAGAACAAAATCCACAAGTTTGCTCTCGAACTCAAATTGAAAAGTGAATGAATAATGCTTCATTTTCTATTAATATATACGAAGTAGTTCAAAAGAAGAAGCTTCATACAGGTCCATTCTATTGCTTACAGAATTTTAATTTGTATGAATTGCATGGGTTGTGTCAAGATGCTTGCCTTGACACACTCATTTCATTTTCCCATAATAATGTTATGATTGATCAACTTTCCATATTCTTGTTTTATGCTAACTTAGATAGTTCTGCCGTTTGGAATCTTGAAAATGTAAATGAGTGGATTTGGTCGAGCGTGTATAGAAATACTATAAGATACACCACTAAACGAATTGGACATTTTTTGAATGCTCTAATATTGGACAAAACCTCTATGATATTCCCAACATGCGATTTAAACCAAGGGATAATATTACACATCAAATGTGGGAAGATCGTATGCCGCAATCCACTTCCACATTTTTACGACCAAAGGCTAGACTTCTTATTAGAATGCTTGTAAATATGATTATTCTTTGTCTAGTAAGTCATGAGCAAATTCACGATCTTGAGCAAACGCGTTATATGCAATATTTAGTGGGACACGAATTAATTGGGCACAATTTATTTTTGCTGAATTGAAGAATTTATGGAATCGATTTCTTAGATTTATCATTTATGCTTTATATATCATGAGGTTGCTACAATCTGATAAAGTTCCTTCTTGTCTATCAATGTTTGAAGAGGTTCCAATTAAAGAAGCATCAAAAAATTCCTTCCAACTTATGCATCTACCGAACAAACCTCCAACATTTATCACACTAGAAGAATGGAAAGAAAAATATCAAGGCCAACAAGAGCGTCAATAAGAGCTACAACAGGAATCTCCTTCCACACGGTCTTTCGAATACCAAGTCAAAGAAGATTTAGTTCTACCCAAAACTCATATTCTCTCTAATGAATCTATACGTGAAATGATAATCCAAAATCTACATGTTTTATGCCAAAATCAAATGGCCTTAGGGAATCGAATTGTGAATACGGAACTAAACTTTGCTTCACGATTAGTAACGATGGAAAAGAGTCTAAGTAAGATGGTACTCTTACTTAAATTACTCCTACGATGCTCACAACTAGCTACTTCATCTCCTTCTGCTCCCTTCTCCTTATCAGAAAAAGAGTTACATCAAGGAGAATCATCAAAGACTAGTGACAAAGATAAGGAGATGGAAGACAAGACTCATGACGACATTGCGTGAATTACGTTTTAAAAACTTAATATTTTTAATATGTAAATATTATTTCATACTTTAGGCTTATGACTATGCTGATGATGTATATGTTGTGTAAACATGCTATGATACTCTGTGATGGTGATATTTTGTTGGGTTTGCTACGATACTCTATGATATTTTATTTGGGTACGTTGTGATTTTCCTTCGATATGCTTAATTACTGCTTTGATCTTTGCTGGATATGGTCGGTTAAATTCTTTTATTATGGTGCGTACATGATATCTAAAACATACATCTAGTTATAATAATCTCATATTCGATAATGACAAATAGGAAGAATTTATTCAGGGGGAGTTCATATATCCAAAGGGAGTTACATAAATAATTTTTTTAAGTACATCGTATAGTTGTCATCATCAAAATAGGGGAGAATGTTAGGAAATCTATTCTATGGTTTCGATGACACAACTATACAATGGAAATCATATGCCTACACACACACACACACACACACACACACACACACACACATATATATATATATATATATATATATATATATATATATATATATATATACAGGTTATCTACAAGATTTACTCGAGATAAGGCATGATAGAAAAGGCCAACAATAAGAAAGTAAAAGACAAAATAGAACAAACGAAGAATATACACAATGGAAAAGAAACAACTAATACACAGTATTAGACGTCTTAAACTATTTTCAGACGTCTGTCAGAGAACTCGATAAAACGTCTGAAGCATAGATCAAAAGTCTGAAACTTTTTTCAAACGTCTATTGAAAAATTTAGGAAAACTCTAAATTATGGTTAAACGTCTGAAATTATTTTCGGGCATCTGACCTGGAGGTCGGCCTAATATTTTGAACTATAACCATCATATTTTCAAGAGACGACTCTAGATCTCTTTGCTGCATCTCTTTACTACTAGTGAATACAACTCTTAGGTGATCATCAATGGCTACCACCACTCATATACAACTAGTCATAACTACATAAAGCATCGAGATTCAAGAGGTTGCAACTAATCCAATCTACTCAACTGCCTCTATATTCTTCACTCTTTGAATCTATCAAACAATGATCAACCAAGCTCACATCATCAACTAAATCTTCAATATACTCCTGCACTTCACAATAATTACTACTTTGAAGATATACTGAAGATAGTGCACATATCAGTCAAAATTTGTTTTGCATTAGAGCACATCTTTGACAAAAGAAAAATGTATTGTAATCAAGCTTGTTCCTCTGGGCGAAGCAAGGGTATGTTGATAGTAGATTTCCAAAAGGAAGCTTCAAGACTAGACATAGGACGGGAGGTCCTAATTAGTATAAAATTCTAGTGTGCGTTTTCTATATTGACACTTACTTTATTGCTTTATACTTAGTAGTATACACATAAATACATGCCTATACCTATATGATCCACCCCTATAAGACTTTCAAGACACATAGGTTACATAGAGCCTATGTGTAGCCTAGACTACTATGATAATGAGCTACATTGCCGGGAAGAGGAAGCAGTCCGACTATAGGCGCAAATAGAGGAAGAGTGCAAGAGATTTTCTTACATGTAGATGTACTACGAACATTTATCTGGTCCTAGCGGTAGCCAAGATGATGATGAGGATGAGAGCCGCTATCGTCGTACGCCACGTCCACGTAGAGGTTGATGATCGTTTGTATTGTAGTTCATTTGGTGTGATGTATTTATTATTTTTCACAGATGTATTGCAAACGTACTGCATTTTGTTTTTGTATTGATATTAGCACCGTTTCTTTGTTGTGCTATATGTCATTATTGTTTATGTCATGTGATTTCTGTGTAGATGTTACTATTCTTCGTCTGATTTACTGTATTTCGTTATTGATCATGTTATATCATTTCAGTGTGGATGTCATGTAATGTCACATCAAAGAATATATATGGTTTATTATATTCTTTAATGTGCTAGATCACATTTGTCGTCGAACTACACTTCTAAAGTCAATAGTTCATTTTGTTTAGGCATACGTAGGAAATAGGTACTAAAACTTAGGATATAGAGGATGTTAACTAGAAAAATACTTAAGCAAGTAAACTGCATGTTACTTTCAATCTAAAGGGATTATAAAGTAGTTCTAGGATGCTTTATTTCTTGTTATAACTCGTTATCATAAGAAATTCCCTTTGGATGTAAACGATCGTTAATCCATTCAGAGTAGCTGTAGCTGTTCGGCCATAATGGGCATAACTGGATCCCACGACAAATATTTTCTCCATTCGGCTTTACCACTACCTCCACCGAATATCCACAGTGGAAACAAACGGGATATGAGTCAACCTCTTCATCGTATGGAGGTTGAAGAATTGAAGTTGGTCATAACTCTTACTCATATAAAGGTTTAATAACTAAAAATTGTTCTGTCACTTGTTGAGTTGGAGGTTGAGGAGCTAAAACTTGATGACTGTCATGTTCGTAAAGAGGTTCAATAGGTTACTGAAGTCTATGCTGCCCCAGATATGAGTACTCACGACGCACATCCTTGTAATGTTGCTCTTGGTATTCAATAAGGCAGTCTATATCGATTCTTGGACAATCTGAAGGACCGTGCATTGACCACCAGTCGAAATCAACAAATGAGGGCCATAAAGGCATAGCTTTGGGTTTGCAAAGTCATGGGGATCAAAGAACTTATTTTAGTGAAGAATTTTGAGCATGACACATATTGCAGTTCATATATATAGCCACTTCGTATCAGTGAAGAAAATAGACAAAGTTGATGTTGAAAACATCCTGCTATATACATTGTAGCCCTTTTTTATCGAGAGTGAAGAAAACAGACAAAGATGATGTTGATAACACGCTGCTATTCACTCTACAACCATGCTTTTTTGAGTATAGAAAACATACAAGAATGATTTTGATAGCACCCTGCTATATACATTGTAGTCATGTTGTTATCAAGTGAAGAAAACTGACAAAGATGATGTTAACAACACCCAGCTATATACACTGTAGTCATGGTGTATTGAGTGAAGAAAAAAGAGAAAGATGATGTTGAAAACACGCTGATATTCCCACTGCAGCCACGTTGTATTAAGCAAAGAAAACATACAAACTGTTGCAGCTTGCATGATGTATTGTCTGCTTGCATGTTTTTGTTATTAAAGAGAAATAAATGAAATAATTATAATTAATTAATTCAAGCTTGTCTAGCTGAGGTGAGAGTGCTCCATGGTTGGACGTCTGACATATGCTCTAAATGTACACTCTTTTGGCCATATACATGAGTTCTGTAATTGGATACTAACTCCCTCTACCCTAACTCATGTCCCCCTTCTGAGCGAGTTCCACTTCCATGACCTCCTATCGTGAAGTGGGTCTAGAAAGTTGTCACTCCTGAGACTGTAACTCAGGACACGGTTCAGGAAACGACTACCTCTTGTGATAATGAAAGATTGGAAGATGATGTTATGATTGACATACATAACTTAGTTTAAGCAGTGACTACTCCATGTGAGTAAGATATTATGGAAGACGATGATAGTTCTTCTATGGAGGACGATGGTATCTATTGGTGATCTGGTAACCACTCTTTGCTTCATTACAATTTTGGCGTGAGATATGATCCAACGGAAAACATGTATTATATCTATGTTACTGATATAGAAGATGATTATAGAAAACTAGTATATAAAGTTGTAGGAGAAGGATTTGAGCTCATTGAGGCACTACACCAAACGGTTAAATTAGAAACACATGGATTTTTTGATTTAAAAACCTTTTTTATTGTTGCTAGCCTTAGTACACTTTTAAAGAGTTTTTGTTATATTGTCACGGGTTTCTATTTTATTTTTATTTATTTTTCAAATAGTGTTTGAGTGCAAAATAATTGTTCCCAGCCTGCAAATAAAATCCGTTTGGCCCAAATCTTTTTCTTCTATATGGCCGCAATTAATTTATTTCTTTTTTTACTTTCCTAAGCCCTAATCCACCAAATCGCTGGACAAAATCCATTTATCTGGATCATTCGAACTCCACTTCGTAATTCGTATCATTCACCGTTACCAAGCATCGATCTGGTCCTCCGTCACAATGAACTTCTTCCGTCTGGTGTCGGTTCATCGATTTGATAAGAGAATCTAAGGGACAATTTATCTCCCTATTGTCGAATCTGATTGATTTTCTGAGACGAGGATACGATGTAGTAGATCAACTCTGGATGTAAGCTATTTAGGCCATCTTCTGTTGTCGTTCCATCATCGTCATCGTCATTGAGGTCGCAATCTACAAATTCGACTCGTGTAACCTTCCAGGTACATTGTTGTTTTCATAAATTTTCCCAATATATGTATATTGTTCCTTTTAGTTTAGTTACTCTGGGTGGGTTTTTTGAGTGTGTGTGGGGGGGGGGGATTAATAGATCAAATTCTTTGTTTCTAATAGGCATATGTTTGTTCCAAAATATTGTGTTATAGAACAGTTTTCTAGTGCTCTGTTGTATTCTGTCGGACTATATTTCCTCAATGATACATGTTCCATATATTTTGTTGTGCATAGTACAGAAACGTATATAAATATGTATTTTTTGGTTTGCCTGAATACAGTTTCACTATACTAAGCAAGGACGGGAATTCAGAACACAAGCATATACTTTGCACGTTTAGACTCTTAAATCTCCATGGTTATGTGAACTATACTAGCATTTTGCTTCAACTTAAAACGAATTAATCCCAATATCAACACAATGCTTTGTGTAACGCATGCGGTAGTATATTTATTCATATCCATTTTGCTTTAATCTTCAAAAATTATATAGTTTTCGAATTGTTATCAAAGCCACTAATAAGGTTTCTGGACCAACCAAGCTCAGATCACCTGACAAGCAGCTTTGAAATTTCAATATCATGGATGAATAAATTGAATATTGCATTATTCATTAGTCTAATATAACAAGCATCATATACTCAATGTTTATGCTATTAGTGCAGTGGTAAAATGCAGTGTCTTATGATACTTGCGAGGTTTATCAATTAAATATATATTAACAAACAACGCAAATCCTTTTTTATTTTTTGCTTTCATAGGCTTGTAAGACAAAATATTAAACAACAAAGATGTTCTAGCGGATCATACTCAGGGGACCAGAGAATGACAAGACAATTTGGAGGAGAGGATGATTCAAAATCTCGGCCTTGGTTTGAATATGTCATTGTAGGTTGATTTTCCATCAATATAAAGAATAAATGGTAGGAATAATTTCAGTTAAATATGTTCTGGTTATAGTTTTTGAAGTACCTTCAAATATACATAATTAAGTCAAACTTCAACAATATTGCTACATAACTATTTTTCTTCATAAAGTGCTATTATGTCTATCACCAAGATACTCATTTTTCTCCTTTGCTAAAGTTTAAGCACTGTTCTCTATTAAGTAACCGTATGAGAAGTTGTAGCCAGTGGCCATCCTGCTATTAATTGGTGTGGTCTTGGGACGATTATAAAGCGTAATGATGAAAAGAGAGAAATTCCAATCGGTGCATTATTTTGTCTATATACTATAAATTTTTGCAATAACATAAATATTAGATCTGAAATGATGGTTTCCAGGATGGATGATGATAAAATATTACTCAGGTCAATAGGTTGAGTGGGTATGCACTGTGCAGGGGAAGCAGGAATTGTGCCTACCAACAAGGTACTTGCTAGTTCTATATGTGCCAGGTCAGGCATTTTAAAAGAAATAAAGTAAACTGGATATATTAGCAATATGAATTTGCTATTGTCCATATACTAAAAGTATATTTGAAACCTACTAATAGCATGTTATATGAATGTTTATATGTGTTAATAATTCAAAGAATATTTACGCAATCATCATAGACTATCATCGCAGATTAAAGCATATTCTAATTATATTCTCAAACAAAATGTGCTTATTTATATAGTAGTTGGAAAACGAAGTTAATTTTTTTTCTTCACCCTGTAAAAGTTGATTTATGTAGAATCTTATATGGAAATGGAACTATTGTTTTGTGCCTCATGTATCAAAACTTATACAAGTTATTTACACAATGTAGTGATGTATTATGAACAACAAAAAGTAGCAGGCCATCATATGAAATGTAACAACCCGGATTTTCAGAACCAATTTAAAATTTTTATTTTAGCTATTTTAACGGATTTTGAATATTTAAAATAAATTATTTTAAATAATAACGACTAAAAATTTATTGTAATCGGAGTTAGAATGAATAAATTTATTTTAATTATAAAACGAGCCTGAAATGGCGCGATAGTTTGAAAATTTAATTTCAAATTTCAAATGAATGTAAAGAATTCAATATAAATCGGATTCAAGTAAAACAAGAAACATTTGAATCTGTTTAATTATATGTTTCTAACGAATGTGAAAATCTAGATTTCATAATGGGAATTGGAAGTTATGTCCAATTTAGAGTTTAAAATAGTCGCTGTGGAATTTATATATATTTTTTAATATAATATATAGCCATTTTGCAAACGACCTCCGTTTTCGATGAGACCACTTTTGTTTGATCTGGAATGTCAAATTATTGCTAGGTTTCAAATTTCATAATTTTTGGATTTAATATGTGAGCGTAGTAAATTTAAATGTGTTTGGTAATTTAAATTTGAATTGGATCGACCAGAAAATGACCATTTTTCTAACGGTCTCCAAATTCGATGAAATTAGTTTTGTTAGGACCGTGTCATCAAAACATAGCTAGATTTATTTTTCGGGAATTTTTGGAGTCAGTATGTGGCCGCGGTAAATTAAAATGTACATTTAAATTTAATATCTATTGATTTATATTATAATTTTGATGAAAACTGGTCGTAACAGTCAAATTGACTTATCAAACATATTCCATTGTGTTCGGAATAGGGTTGTTTGGCTAAGGGCGACAGTCGTTGGGTTTGATTTGGAGTTCGAATCAATAAACAGGTAATTTAAAAATTTAAAAGAATTAAATAATAATTAAATATATATATATATATATATATTAATAACCCTAGAAGCCCTTATAACCTAAGTCAACTATTTTCAGTGGTCAACACCCTTTAGCCGCTCTCTAACGTTTCCAATGGCCAGAAAGCCACGATGGAATCTCATGAATTTCACTCAATCCACGGGCTTTTACATGAAATTTATAAAACAAAAATAAAAAGGGGTTTCACGAGCTTCGATTTAGTATAGGCTTGATGAAGCGGCGTTAGGTATTTGGCTCGATTTTTGCGCATAAAGTGCTGGTGTTCGGGTTTAGTTTTCGAGATCTGGGAAGGATCAAATGGCGTAGGACTTCGGGTGGTGAAGGAGTAGGGTCGAACGCACCGTTTTCAGGTCATGGATGGTGGTTCGGTTGCATCAGGCGGTGGGGGAGAGGAGAGAGAGGCGTCGTGTTGGGTCTTTGGAGTTCCAGTATATTGGAACGAAGGAGGAAACGTTAATGGGTGGTTAAGGTTAATTGAAAACCTTAATTAATTTTAATTTGATTAATTATATTATTAAATGTGATTAAAGTTTGAACATCTATATCTTTTGCATACGATTATGGAATTCAGCAAAACAAGATGCGTTGGAACTGTAAATAGGAGCATTACAACATGAGCAAACCAGAACTAAAACAGAAGCCATTTGGATTTTTAATAAATTTAAACATCTGTTTAATTTTATTTAAAAAATGGTTATTAAAACGATTTCGAACTAATCAAGGTGAGAACTCCTTCTCAATCTAATTATTTTGCAGTTAAATATATACTAGGATGAAGACAGTGCTTAGCAGCACCCTACACTATTTATTGTCCAAACCATGATTGTTTGTTTGGATTGAATTGATTGCGTTGTGTTTATTGATTGTATAAAATATATAAAATATTCATGTGTTGAATAAAATATTTGAATAATAAAAATATCATTTTTATTGTATATATAAAATATTCATGTGTTGAAATAAATATTTTATCGTTAAAAATAAATATATGAAATAAAAAATATATATGAAATGTGAATAAAATATACATATGAAATGTGAATAATATATATATGAAGTATGAAAATAATATATATATATATGAAATGAAATAATATATATGTGAAATGTAAATAATACATATATGAAATGTGAAAAAAAAATGAAGGATGAAAAAATATATATGAAGTATGAAAATAATATATATATATATATGAAATGTGAATAATATATATATATATATATATACATGGAACGCGAATAATATATATATATGGAATGTGAATAATATATATACGATGTCAAAATAATATATATACGAGGTGGAAATATATATATATATATATATATATATATATATATATGCGATGAGAATATATATACGATGTGAAAATAATATATATACGATGTGAATATATATATATATATGCAATATGAAAAATACTTATCCGGTAAAATTATAGTTTTAGCTTATATATGTGATATATAAATTGGTCCTGTACTGAAATGATCATTAGGTTGTTAAAAATATAATTTTTAACATATACATGCACTGTATAAAATTGTCATGTAATGGAATATTCAATTTTGATTTAAAATTGAAATGGAAGTTGAAATCGTTTTTGAAACGAATTTAAAATGATTTATAAAATACATTTTAAATGGAAGTCGATGAAATATATATAATATATATTACATATATTAAAATGGCTTGAATAAAACGCGTCGCGCAGTGACCGTTCGCGAGTTTCGACCATTAACTTCAAATGGACGTAACGGGAGATCCGACCGTCGGATTCTCCTAAAACCGGAACCGTTGGGTTCGTATCGAAAAGAGCTTTCCAACCGATATAATAGATTTGAAATCTAAAGATTGGATTTGTAATTTTGTCCAAATCAAATTTGGAAAAGGTCGCTGTAGTGTAGTTCGATGATTGGAAACCGACTGTACGGCCCTTGATAAAATTATTAAAAATATTAATAATTTGTGTAAAATCATAATAAATGATTTGGAAAGAATTGGGATGAAAAATTCCACATTTGTGAAGATAAAAATATATTTTTATAAAATTGAACTAGATTAATAATCCTATAATTTTTAAATAAATAAATTGGATTTGGAAAAGGTTTTAATATAACCAGAAATTTCCAATATATAAATTGGAATGGATTTGAGCAGAAATAATCTTCGGGATATTTTGATATTGGATTCCGTGATTATACGGATATTGTTGTGGGAATTTGGAAGATATTGATATCGTTATTCCAATACGATATTTTGTTGATTTCAGAATTTGATATTGAATATAAGCCGATATTATTTTCTCTTTAGAGCCTTGTAATTAATATCAAATTGGATTTTGGGTTTGTCGCGAATGCTGTCTTCATTAACACTGTTCTTAAACCCAATTGAGAAAAGATTGTTAAGATTTAATGAAGTTTACCAATTAATTAATATTTAATTGGAATTGAATTGAAATTGGATTTTGGGTTTGTCGTGAACTGTGTTTAAATGACATTAGTTCTTTAACCCGAGTAAAAGCAGGATTAATTTCCAGAAAGATGAACAATCAATAAGAAATGATTTTTGGGATTAAAACCAATTGGAGTTTGAATAAATCTTTAATTAGACTGTGAATGAATAAATGGTAATTGAATTTACCAAAAAAGGTGATGTGATTAAAGGAAATTTACCTGGTTGTTTATATTCATGATTGTGATTGATTGATTGTTGGATTGTGCTCTACCACTTTATGAGCAAGATATGCTTTTACATTTAGCATTGGGTCGGGTAGAAATACTGGTATGCTAACATCTTGTGAAACACTTCATGATTTGACTTTGAGATGTGTAGCAATGTTGTTGAATTCATTTCAAATTTAATGAATGATTTTGAAATGATGTTTTTCTTAAGTGAAAACAAATGTATTCCCGGTTTTGGACAGAGAATGTTTTATAAAAATGTTTTATAAAACAGAAAGGATTTCGAGGCCTAAGCCTGATGATTTCTAAAATGATTTAGAAATGTATTATGTGTTACATTGTAGTTTAAAACATAATCGATTAGTTGTTATTGATGATATATCAGTTTGATGGCGGAGAATTTATTCTCTTGCTTAACACCCCTCTTTGACACGTATGAGCTTAAAGGTTATTTGATTAATAGTGACTAATCATATGTGTGAATTGCTGATGTGAAATACTATAATTTGAAAGTACTTGTGATCATTATGTGGTGAAATGATTTTCCCTACTTCAGGATATAAATTGATTTGGCAAGTTGTGGCTAAAGATCGGGTGACCTGGACGACTAAAAGTTTGGACTGATCCATGCAATGACCCACATTCTACATGTAGAAGGATCATAGAATATTTATTTCTTTTTCGTATGAGGTCGTATAGTCATGTAACTTTGGGGGATGACTATAAGGGTCATTTCCCATGTTCATGATTTTTGTTGATTTTTAAATGACCATTTTGCCCCTAGCTGATCTTGTTTTGGTCATAACTTTTGATTGGTAAAGATTTTTGACTAAAACCACTTCCATTGGATTCAGATGATGGTTTACAATTCCGTAGAGTGGTCACATTAGCCAAATGGACTCACCATTTGGGAGATATGGCTGAAATAAGGTTTAGAAGGTGAAAAACTGCTTAAATGAGCTGATTAGGGTAATTAGCAAATGGGCCCATAACCCATTTCAGAATTAGGTTTATGGGGAGGCTGAAATGAGTTAGGTTTTCATTCTATTTCAGTTTTCTAGCTGCCATTTACCTCTTAGAAACCCTAATAATGGCCTCCACCTTCTAATTTCATCCCAAATCGCTCTCTAATCAAGGATTAAGCTAATCAGCATCAAATCAAGACAAATCAACACCAAATTAGAGTTGGAGCTGCTGTGTTGCATAGGAAAATGCCCCAATCGGAGATAGTTTCAGATCTAAGTTTTATTTGTGGCTAAGGTGAGTGATTTGCATTGTTTTTCACTAATTACGGCTAATTAGGGGTGATTAGTGATAATTAGCGAAATTATGGCTTAGAAAAATCTAGAAAATTTTGTAAAATTCTAAAATACTATTTTAGGCCTCTGATAAAAATTTGGGCTAATTTGGATAAGTTTTGCTAATTGTATGCTTAAACATGATTAAGGGGAATTAAGGAAAAACATGGGTTTTGGGTATGTTTGATCCATATAAACATATTAAATCGTTGTTTTGGTGTTTATGGTTGATTTCATAAGTTGCTATGACTGTATGGTATGGTTTGTGATTGATTAGAAAAGTTAGAATGGTCGAAAAACATCATCGTATGGTGTAAACAGTCATTGGAAAAGTTGTAGAAAATGGTGCAGGGATCGGATCGGATCGCCCCCCTTCGAACCGACCCGCTCGTGTCAGAGGACCTCAACCCGAACCGATGCATTGAAGAGGACACCATGAACCGAGGAGCACGACCCGAACCCAATGGGTGCTCATGACCCGAATTGGAGGGGTTTCCATGAACCGTTGTTAGATCACCGACCTGAACCGATAAGTGTTACGAACAGGTGAGCACTATAGCACCACGAGCAGACTTGGATGGGGAAGCCTACCCGACCCGAGGTGGATGATCACGAACCGAACCAGTGAGCAACTCACGAACCGTTCCTCCTAGCCGAAGCATGTATCATGACCAAACCGGGGACGAGGAGAAGGGCCAAACTGATCCGAAGGAGACCAAAACCCGAGATGCAAAGGTAGTCCAAATGAGAGGTTGTAACTCAGGATCCAGTTGGGAACCAACGAGTTAACTTCATGAGTTGGTCTTTGCTGCGGGATGTGTGTTAAGGGGTTATTGACGTCCATAACTTTGATCCACCACCAAGACGGAAGTTAGGCTACAGATCAGTGTAGTGGGGTAGTTATTACTCCATGGGGTAGAGTGATCGTAGCATGGCTATGAGCCAGTGAAGTGGAGTTGTCATGACTTCATGGGGCAGAGTGGACATAGAAAGGGACTAGTGGCTATGGATCAATGCAGTGGAGCCATCATGACTCCATGGGGGCAGAGTGATCATAGCAAAGTATTTGGGTGGTCAAAGCGGTGGATATCGTATGCTTTAGGCACTGAGTGAGAGATGTGAGGATGGTTGCTATGCTTGATTGTTTGACATCACTATGACATGCACACCCCCTCCCCCGTATCTTTACACCATATGTTAGTGTCACCTTAGAGTATTGTACATCTTGTTGTTCTAACTCTTTGGTTGCAGGTCCGGGTTCAGTTATGGTTTAGTATACCTGTTATTGTTCTGTTTTTCTGCTTATCGCTCATACCAGACTTTTGTCTAACCCAGAGTTTTATGTCTCTTCTTATTACTCTGGGTGCTCTTAAACGGGAAGACTAGAGACAGGTCAGGTGATTATGCACGAGTAGTTGTACCAGAGACGAGCAGGAGGCTTCCACGTATGACATATATATATATATATATATATTCTCCCCGTGTTGTTGCTGGTCACTACTTTGGGCATTAGTAGTGCACCTTTTTCTTTTGCTTTAGAGACAGTATTTCAAAGATGTAATAATGTTGGTGTGGATGATAAGCTGTAGTTTGGATTTCCGCTGCTATGATAGTTTAGTTTTCAGCTTATGCACTGTCTCGCCTATTTTATGTCAAAGTTATGTTATTATTATATTTTATTCCATGCGCTGTGAGACATTCTACAGGTTCTTTGTTACTTCAAATTCCTTTCTTTTCCTTTTTTCTTTGGCGATCGTCCCATGCTGGTTGGACATCTGTACAGCGCATTTCATGGAAATGTCGGCTGGTGTGGAGCGGGCTGTCACACTTGGTATCAAAGCTCTAGGTTGCGTAGTTAACCTAGGGAAAGACACCAGGTAGAGATAGTATATGTATATGAGAGCACATATTTGTGATATTTTGGTTTTCAAAAGTTATATATATATATATACTATTAGTATATTTAAGGGTGAAGTCGCACTGTACCGGCACCACCGAAGGGATGATTAATCGTTTTCTCCTTACAGATTGAATGATTAGCCGACATACGAGGGATATTGGTAGACGAGCTAATAATGGGAATGCTCCTGATATGAGAACGATGTTCATTGACTTCATGAGAGAGATGCTTAGGGATGTTCAGAGGGCATCCTAATGCTGCAAATGGTGGTGGTGCAGCGGTGCAGGCGCCCAGGGCCGAATTCGCCAAGCTTTGTAAGGACTACACTAGTCTTGGTGGGAAGCCGTTCCACGGAACGGAATCGGCTACAGAAGTTCAGGATTGGTTGGATAGCTATGATCGTATCTTCGAAGACTTGGGTATCGAGGATGCGATGAAAAGAAAGCTCGCATCCCGTTAGCTACAAGGACGGGCTATGAATTGGTGGAACGCTATTAAGGCAGCTACCAATGAGGATCAAGTTACTTGGGATCAGTTTAAGGCCCGATTCTGAAACACCCCACCTCCGTTAAGGTCACTCACAAAGGGAATGCCTTAACTTTGGTGGAGGTTTATAAGTAAAAGTCACAGATAAACACAAGACATATATAAATACACATATTTTAAACAACGGAAAACAACCCAGCTTTTATTTCATCAATACGTGTTCAAACAAAACATTTCCATAATTGTCTCAAAATACTTCCAACATTACAACCTCATTACTGTCTTGATTATTAAAGAAGCATAAAACATAAATAAAGTAACAAAAATCCCCATAGTGATATCCAAAGCCATAGTCTGAGAAAAGAGATCCAAACCATACATCTACGGTATTGAAGCTTGCAAAGAGTCTGACTAAGCTGGGATGTTTCCTCCCTGTGGACCTAGGGGGGATACAAAAGAAAAGAAGACGAAAAGAAAATAGAGTCAGACATAAAGCCTGAGTAAATCTAGTGACTCTTCAGTATGTGAACAAGAAAAAGGGCATGACAGATATAAACTGAAAACAGGAAAGTATCAAAAGCTAAGGTAGTGTAGTTTAGAATCGAATGTACTATCGCACCCACACTATATCTCTGCACCTACTTGAGATTATTCTAACTGTCACCCCATGCTGAGGGTGAAGTGATCCCCGTTTTCTAAAGATCGGCGCCTACTCGCATAAACATATGTGTCATACGGCCCCCAAGAACTGTAGATACCTATGCTGGTCCCACCATGGGGTGTATCAAGACTCATGGTGGCGGCCCCGACACAAACCTTAGAATACATAGGTTATACTACTGGTGCCCCAGTGCCCTGTTTGTCTGCTCCGGAGTGTGTGCACGCCTGCACCCCATTAGAACCTACACTGTGCACCCACCGCCGTCGTTTTGACTGCTTACAATCAACCCAGTAATCGTGCCCCACCCCGCCTAGTTTCAGGGTACCATGATACCTAACTTGGGTTACTACTGAAACGGGTCCCTCGTTACTAGGGTTTTCTAGTCAAACATGTTAAGTGGTTAAGTGTCTGTATTTACCTAACCTCACCCATCAATTCTTGTTAACATGTTGAATTTGGTTAAGTGTTTTTAGTTAACTTAACCCTACCACCTGTCCTTAGCCTCTTAGAGCACCGACCACTCACATTAGACATATATTGCTATGGTTACTGGATGTGCCGGTCGGTTCCGGGCAGGTTTACACCGTAGCTCAGTCTAACCTCGAGTCCATATTGGGCTCAATGCTTAACCACCCACATTGGATAGGTGTTGTTGTGACTACTGGACAGTCGGGCGGGTCCGGGCAGGTTTACGTTACATCTCAATCCAACCTCGGGTTAAGCATACCGTGTTTTCTAAATTTACATATTTTATCACTTCTCAATTTTATATGTAAAAGTCATGTCCTTTATTCTTTGGTATAACAATTCATACCGCTTAAATGTCATTGTCGTTGGCATGTGCCAAACATGCCAACATATATTTTTCATGTTTTACACCTAACGTTATTACCCCCGTTTGTACGTTCGCAGCATTATAACAAATGTTGGGCTCGACATAATTCAGTCCAACTTTATAAACGTGAGAAAAGGGGAAATCAAGAACATGTAATATTTTACAATACATAAAGGTGTGTGGCGCATGAACTTGCAATTTAGCGATTCAACTAACATAAATTATGGGTCATGTGAACTTGTATTCAAATCAGAGCACAACTAAGTAGGTGACATATGAAATGGCATAGTTTAGGCTTATACAAACTTGGGTTTAAACATGTTTAACTTGGCATAATGTCAACCACAAAATTAACATGTTGTATATTCACCAAAATGTCCAATTTTAACATCTAATCATATAGCGTATTTCAACATGAACTTGCATAGTTTATGTAACCCAAACGATACTTAACATAGATCTAATTATACTTGCAAATAAACATAAGAATGTGTTCATAGGTTTTGGGTCATGTAGGCATAAAAGGTCTCAAATCTAGAACATGTTTACATAAGCCTTAATTTAGACTTAGAGAATGTATATAGTCCATGCCATAGACATAAACATAAAGGGATCAAATTCTAGTTTTTGCCACAAACTTGCAAGTGCCATTGTTTTCATATACAATTATTCAATAGGCTTGCATCAATCAATTTAGGCCACAAATATCAATACACAAGTCATGACAGAATCATTACAATACACAAAATTTATATCATTATCATACAATAACACAATAGGCATCCAATGTCCTTAAAAGACTTCTAATGCTTCATGATCATAGCATAGTGTGTGTACATGTCCTTATCTGATGTAAAATTAGGCGGTCTACTGATTCAGTTGACCTCCTTAATGCGAATCATGTAAGTGTCATGAATCCATTATGTATGCAAATTTTTCCTACTCATAATTCTACATAAGTGCACAACTATTCATACAAATGTGACAACCATATGACATCATATCCAGTTTCAACCATATACAAATGAGAATACATATATGCATATGCAATATGAAGTGACTGAGCCGATCTAAAACCTAGGGTGTGTGTGTATGCATCCACGAGCAACCACTAGCAATCACTAGCAACCATTTGCACCATCATCCATAACATGTTTTCAAATACATGTTTGCGTCCATTTGTTTTCTACCTAAGGAGTTAGGAAAAGGACCGAGGAGATATACCTAAAAAGATAGATAAATCATAACTTAAGGAAAAAGAGAGATCAAAGATGTACCCTCAAAAAGAAAAGGGTAGGCAGCGCGTATTCTGTCCTCAGTTTCCCAAGTCGCGTCTTCCTCGGCGTCGCTCCACCGAACTTTAACGAGTTTGACTTCGCGGTTGCGTAGCTTTTTCACTTCAGTTCCTAAGATGCGGGTTGGAACTCTCCTCACAGTTGCTTCACGTTCCACTTCGGCTTCTTCTAGAATGCTAGGTTCCACCACTTCCGCAGACTCATGCAAACACTTCCGGAGGTAAGAAACATGAAAGACGTTGTGCACTCCGGTCAGTCTCTCGGGTAGCTCTAATCTATAGGCCATCTTCCCAACCTTCTCGATGATAGGAAATGGCCCTACAAATCTTGGTGCTAACTTTCCTGTGGATCCAAAGCGAACGACGTTCCTTAAAGGAGATACCTTAAGAAAAACCCTGTCCCCAACCTCAAACTCAAGGTCGGTCCTTCTTTTGTCGACATAGGATTTTTGTCTGTCTTGGGCTATCTTCATCCTTCTCCGTATCAAGTCCACTTTCTCTGAAGTCTCTCGAATCATGTCCGGCCCAAGTATAAGTTTATCTGTAGACTCCCACCAACAAGTTGGTGATCTGCATGGTCTTCCATACAGAGCTTCTAAGGGTGCCATGCCTATGGTAGCTTGGTAGCTGTTGTTGTAGGCAAATTCCACTAAAGAAAGGTGGTCCTCCCATGTCCCTCCAAAGTCAAGAACGCAAAGTCTTAAAAGATCCTCTAAAACACTATTTACCCTTTCCGTCTGGCCATCAGTTTGGGGGTGATAGGCCGTGCTCAAACATAACTGTGTGCCTATAGCTTCTTGCAGACTCCGCCAAAACTCGCTTATGAAGATTGGATCTCGGTCACTAATAATGCTGGAGGGTATCCCATGGAGTCGAACTATCTCCTTAAGGTAAAGAGACGCTAGGGATGAGGCAGTCCTTCTACTCTTGAAAAGTAAAAAGTGGGCGCTTTTTGTAAGCCTATCCACTATTACCCAAATGCTAGTATTGCCCCTTCTCGACCTAGGCAGCCCATCAACGAAGTCCATTGAAATTGTATCCCACTTCCACTGTGGGACCTCTAAAGGATGAAGTGGTCCTCCAGGCTTCTTCTGTTCCGCCTTGACCTGTTGGCAGGTCATGCACTTAGAAACGAAATCTGCTACGTCCTTCTTCATGCCGTTCCAAAAGAAACTTCTTTTTATATCCTTGTACATCTTATCACCGCCAGGGTGTATAGTCATCTTGGAATGATGCGCTTCCTCGAGAACCTTCTTTGTCAACTCCCTTGCTTGTGGGACGCATAATCTTCCATCTTGCCTCAGCTAACCCTTATCATCGATGGTGTATCTATTGAGGTGACTAGAAGTCTCACCCCTAATAAGTTTATCAATCACATCAACAAGCTGAGGGTCTTCACGTTGTGCAGCCCCTATTGAGTCCAAGAGAGTAGGGCGTACTTCGAGAGATGTTAACAAACCCGGTACAAAATCAGAGGAGGGCCTAAAGTTAAAACTGGCTATATACTCCAAGCTTTGCCTTTCTACAAAGAGCGGGCTTAAGGTCAGTTTCTTTCGGCTCAACGCGTCTGCTACTACGTTGCCTTTGCCGGGAGTATAGGAAATTTCAAAATCATACGAGGCAAGAAACTCCATCCACCTTTGCTGCCTCAAGTTAAGATCCTTCTGCAAGAAGAGATATTTCAATGATTTATGGTCAGTGTATAACTCGAACTTCTCACCTACGAGATAATGGCGCCAAGTCTTACGTGCAAAGACGATGGCGGCCAACTCAAGATCGTGGGTTGGGTAGTTCTTTTCATGAACTTTCAATTGTCTTCTACCATAAGCTACTAACCTTCCTTCTTGCATTAGAACAGCGCCTAGTCCCGTTCCACATGCATCTGTGTATACGGTGAACAAATTGCTTCCGTCAGGCAGAGTTAGAACTGGAGCTGTTGTAAGAGCCCTTTTTAGGCGTTAGAAAGCAATGTCACAGTCCAAATCCCAAGCAAATACTAGATTCGTCTTTGTTAGCCTTGTGAGTGGAGCTGAGATTTTCGCGAAATCCTTAATGAATTTTCGGTAAAAACCGGCTAGCCCAAGAAAGCTTCGGACTTCGGTTGCATTTCTAGGTGTCTTCCAATCTTGCACCGCCACCACTTTCGCAAGGTCCACCACCAACCCTTTTTTGGACACTATATGTCCAAGAAATCTTACTTCTTCTCTCCAGAAGTAGCACTTGGAGAATTTGGCTTTTAGCTGATGAACTCGAAGAGTTTCCATGATTTCTTTCAGATGCTGAGCATGTTCTTCCTCATTCTTTGAGAAGATCAAGATATCGTCTACGAAGACAACCACAAATTTATTGAGGAATTCTCTGAACACTCTGCTCATTAGGTCTACGAAATAAGCGGGTGCGTTTGTCAAGCCGAAAGGCATGACAAGCCACTCGAAGAAACCGTCTGGGGTTCTGAACGCCGTTTTATCAATGTTGTCTTTAGCTACTCTTAGCTGATGGAACCCAGTTGCCAGATCAAGTTAGGAGAAGACCGACGCACCTACAAGCTGATCAAACAAATCGTCGATTCGGGGAAGAGGGTGCCTATTTTTCTTGGTCAATTTGTTTAACTCCCTATAGTCGACGCAAAGGCGAAGCGAACCGTCTGCTTTGGTTGCAAAGACCACTGGAGCACCCCATTCCGAAATGCTCCGTCTAATGAACCCCTTTTCGAGAAGTTCTTTAACCTACTTACTGAGCTCCTTTCTCTCCTTTGGAGCCATGTGTCTGATAGGTAAAGCTATAGGCTTTACATTATCCACAAGATATATGCGGAAGTCTATTTCCCACCTCGGAGGTAAGCCCTTCACCTCCTCGAAGACATCCAGATATTCCCGGACTACTCTAACTGACTGCAAATTCTCATCAGAAGCATCAAGAGACTCTAGATAACTAAGCATAACAGCATTTAAGGGATTACAAGAAATTTCTAGCGTGTTACTAAGCTGAGTCAAGAGTCTAACTACTCTTTTCTCACAATCAAGAATGGCACCATTACTGAATAACCAGTCCATGCATAAGAACAAACCATATCCCGAGAAGCCCAAAATAAAGGCATTACAACTAAACTCAACGCTGAGAATAGAGATTTTCAAACCCAAACAAACCATTGACAAGTAAGCGGAGCCCCCAATTGGATTTGAAACTACTAAGGGATCCTCTAACATACTAGTGTCTAGATGCAGAGATTCTACTAAGGCAGATGAAATAAAGGAGTGTGATGCGCCAGAGTCAAAAAGTGTGCGAACTGGATGATCATAAAGACAGACTACACTTTCTACAGAAATATTACTACCTCTTTCTTGCGGAGGTGCCACCAGTGCATGAACTTGACCTCCAGAGGTGGATCCAGTCCTCTGCCCCTGCCCTCGCTTCTTTGGGCAGTCCTTAGCCAAGTGCCCAGTCTCTCCACAACTGAAGCAACCACCATTCATTTTTGCCTTCTACTTCCTGCAGTCTTTTGCTATATGTCCCACAATGCCACAGAAATTGCACTTTCTCTTTTCACGGGGCTTATTGTTCTTCCCTCCTTTCTTGAAGTCTACTTTCTTAGCTTGTAAACCCTCTTTCTTTTCTTCCACCTTAGTCTCTTTCTTGCCGTTGTCTTCCTCGTGTAGCAACGCCATGTCCACCAAGCTTTCATAAGTCGCTCCCGTGGATACATGGGTCATAGCAAGGCTATGTAGAGGCTCATTCAAACCTTTGACGAACCGAAGCGCCTTCTTGTGTTGGGTGTTTACTAAGTCCAGCCCAAATCTGGCCAGCTGATTAAACTGATTGACGTACTCCCTGATCGTCATGCTCTCCTGTTTAAGAGTTAGGAACTTCTCCATTTACAGGCTTCTTTCAGCTTGGGAGAGGAATGTCCTCTCAAACCTTGTCCTGAAATCTTCCCATGTTTCCACCACCCTATGAGCATTGGTAATCTCCCACCAATAGGAAGCTTCATCTTTAAGCAACCACACTGCTAGCTGTATCTTTTGCCTGTCATCAACTCCGAAGATGACAAATAGATCCTCGGTCTCCTTTAGCCAGTTTCTTGCTCCTACAAAGGACTCTGTCCCATAAAAGTCTTTTCCACCCGTAGCTTTGAAGTCTCTACATGTTTTTGCGAAGGCATTTCCACGAGGAGGAGGAGGAGGAACCGTGGCCACTGGAGGAGGAATGTCTGTTGGGCCCGCGCCATTGGCCTTTGCTTCTAAGTACCTCCTAAACCAGCCGGGTATCGGCACTCCTTCTGGAAGGTTAAGGTCTCCAGACATGCCGAAACAGAAAGGAAAGATTCAAAACGAAGGATAGAGAGAGAGATAGTGCACATGGCTTTGGGGGCTTATGCCCTTTTTTTAAAAAATATAACATTTTTTCTTGAAAAATGCTTCTTTAAACTTTCTTTTGAAAACAATTTCAAAAACTTTTATCTTATCTGGTAAACCTATGCTCTGATACCAAGTGAAACACCCCACCTCCGTTAAGGTCACTCACAAAGGGAATGCCTTAACTTTGGTGGAGGTTTATAAGTAAAAGTCACAGATAAACACAAGACAGATATAAATACACATATTTTAAACAGCGGAAAACAACCAAGCTTTTATTTCATCAATACGTGTTCAAACAAAACATTTCCATAATCGTCTCAAAATACTTCCAACATTACAACCTCATTACTGTCTTGATTATTAAAGAAGCATAAAACATAAATAAAGTAACAAAAATCCCCATAGTGATATCCAAAGCCATAGTCCGAGCAAAAGAGATCCAAACCATACATCTACGGTCTTGAAGCTAGCAAAGAGTCTGACTAAGCTGGGATGTTTCCTCCCTGTGGACCGAGGGGGCAACGAAAGAAAATAAGACGAAAAGAAAATAGAGTTAGACATATAGCCCGAGTAAATCTAGTGACTCTTCAGTATGTGAATAAGAAAAAGGGCATGACAGATATAAACTGAAAACAGGAAAGTATCACAAGCTAAGGAAGTGTAGTTTATAATCGAATGTACTATCGCACCCACACTATATCTCTGCACCTATTTGAGCTTATTCTAACTGGCATCCCATGCTGAGGGTGAAGTGATCCCCATTTTCTAAAGATCGTCTCCTACTCGCATAAACATATGTGTCATACGGCCTCCAAGAACTGTAGATACCTATGCTGGTCCCACCATGGATTGTATCAAGACCCATGGTGGCGGCCCCGACACAAACCTTAGAAAACATAGGTTATACTACTGGTGCCCCAGTACCCCGTTTGTCTGCTCCGGAGTGTGTGCACGCCCGCACCCCGTTAGAACTTACACTGTGCACCCACCGCCGTCATTTTGACCGCTTACAATCAGCCCAGTAATCGTGTCCCACCCTGCCTAGTTTCAGGGTACCATGATACCTAACTTGGGTTACTGCTGAAACGGGTCCCTCGTTACTAGGGTTTTCTAGTTAAACATGTTAAGTGGTTAAGTGTCTGTATTTACCTAACCTTACCCATCAATTCCTGTTAACATGTTGAATTTGGTAAAGTGTTTTTAGTTGACTTAACCCTACCACCTATCCTTAGCCTCTTAGAGCACTGACCACTCACATTAGACAGATATTGCTACGGTTACTGGATGTGTCGGTCGGTTCCGGGCAGGTTTACACCGTAGCTCAGTCTAACCTCGGGTCTTTGTTGGGCTCAATGCTTAACCACCCACATTGGATAGGTATTGTTTTGACTACTGGACAGCCGGGCGGGTCCGGGCAGGTTTACGTCACAACTCAATCCAACCTCGGGTTAAGCATACCGTGTTTTCTAAATTTATATATTTTATCACTTCTCAATTTTATATGTAAAAGTCATGTCCTTTATTCTTTGGTATAACAATTCATACTACTTAAATGTCATTGTCGTTGGCATGAGCCAAACATGCCAACATATATTTTTCATGTTTTTCACCCAACGTTATTACCCCCGTTTGTACGTTCGCAACATTATAACAAATGTTGGGCTCGACACAATTTAGTCCAACTTTATAAACGTGAGAAAAGGGGAAATCAAGAACATGTAATATTTTACAATACATGAAGGTGTGTGGCGCATGAACTTGCAATTTAGCGATTCAACTAACATAAATTATGGGTCATGTGAACTTGCATTCAAATCAGAGTATAACTAAGTAGGTGACATATGAAATGGCATAGTTTAGGCTTATACAAACTTGGGTTTAAACATGTTTAACTTGGCATAATGTCAACCACAAAACTAACATGTTGTATATTCACCAAAATGTACAATTTTAACATCTATTCATATAGCCTATTTCAACATGAACTTGCATAGTTTATGTAACCCAAACGATACTTAACATAGATCCAATTATACTTGCAAATAAACATAAGAATGTGTTCATAGGTTTTGGGTTATGTAGGCATAAAAGGTCTCAAATCTAGAACATGTTTACATAAGCCTTAATTTAGACTTAGAGAATGTATATAGTCCATGCCGTAGACATAAACATAAAGGAATTAAATTCCAGTTTTTGCCACAAACTTGCAAGTGCCATTGTTTTCATATACAATTGTTCAATAGGCTTGCATCAATCAATTTAGGCCACAAATATCAATAGACAATCATGACAGAATCATTACAATACACAGAATTTATATCATTATCATACAATAACACAATTCTATTTTCATTTACATCGAATCACGTCACAGTTTTATTCATATTCTGAAAAGTCACTATACTTACAACGAATGCAGAATCTTGAATTCTGAATTCTGAAATTGAGATGCGTTCCTTTGGGTAGATTAATGTTGCATTGATTAATTTGATTAAGCTTTAGTCTTCTTCTTAATTTGACTTGTCTCTAAGCTCCTCTCTCTTGACGGCTACGCTCAATTCCTTTCTGGCAGCATGATGACTCCAATCTTATTTTTTTGTGTGAATTTTATTTAAGTCTTACGGTGTATATATAGATTTTTAAATTGTTTTGAGCCGTCAGATGAAGACAGGAAGAATCTAGACCATACAAAGTCCAAAGAGCCAATCAAGAGGTGACATGTCAGCCCTAATGACACACCGAGCCACAGAAATTTGGGCCAGAGCCAGACCCAGCCAGCCAGGTCGACCAGGTAGGTCGACTGGCAGGTCGACACCCAGGTCGACACTATGGTCGACCTGGGGTGACCAGGTCGACACCATGGTCGACCCTGTAGTCGACCTGGTCCCTGGGCAGGAATTTTCCCGCCCAGCCCAGTTTGAACCTGTTTTTCGAATTTTGAACTTGAAACCGAGCTGTTTGAATTTTAAATTTTATTCTGAAACTTCCGAAGGTCATAACTCCTTCATACGAAGTCCGATTCACGCAAACTCGGATTCTATCTCAAGCAGAATTCCGAGACGAACACAATAGCGTAACCTATTTCCCTTAATTCTTTCATTTAGAATTAATTACACTTTAATTTGTGAAGCTTAGTGTTATAGAACTCACGGGGTGTTACAGATTCAGTAATAATATTTTTATCCCAGCTACTCAGAAATCAGAATTGTTTAGGAAGTTCTTGGAGCTTAAGAAGAATGGTAAGAGAGTCTCGGAATATATTGCTGAGTTTGATACTTTATCAAAGTATGGATTATCCCTTATTGACACCCCCGAGAAGAAGAATGAGAAGTTCATAACTGGTTTAGATCAGTATTTGGGAGAAAGGCTCATAAACCATATTGATGAGTCTTTTGAATCGATTGTTGGGAAAGCATTGAGGTCAGAGAGCCTTTATCCTAAGCCCAAGACTGAAGTCACTATTGCATTTGCAGAGGGGCCAAAGCAGCAGAAAAGCAGTGGAGGCAAGAATAATTCTCAAAATAAAAGGAAGCAGAGTCAGACCAAGGATGGTCAGAAAAAGAAAGACAAGAAAGAGGTAAAGGGCTTTAGTTGTGGCAAGAAGGGTCATTATGCTAAAGAATGTCGAGCAAAGCCAGCGGACAGGAAGTGCTTGAACTACGGCCAAGTGGGACATCACAAGGATAAATGTCCGCAACCCCCTAAAGAGAAGCAGATTGTGAAAGCATATGCTCTTAATGTTGTTCCTTCTTCGTCGAATGCCCCAACTGCGGCGGAGAAAGGAAAGAATGTCGTCATTCAAGTATGCTTTCTGTTTATGATGTTCCTGTTCGAGTATTGTTTGATACTAGGGTTTTCCGTTCCTTCATATCTAGTGACCTGGTAGATAGTTTGGGATTGGAACCCGAGATAGTCGATAGACCTTTAGTTGTGACGAACCCGATTGGTGGTTTGACTAGCCTTAGTATGATTTGTCGTAAAGTGGTCTTATCGAGTCATGGATGCATGTTTGTTTGTGATTGCTTTGTTTTGGGCTTTACTGGGTTTGACATTATTTTGGGAGTCGATTGGCTCCAAAGGTACGAGATGGTGGTAGACTGTGAGGGCTTTTTGGTGACAGTTAGAGCGGATGATGGGCGGAGGGTAGTGTTTGGTGGTATACCTAGTGATGGGGTAATGGCTAGTTTTCTAAATTCCCTCGACACGCCGCATGATGAGTTGTCAAATGTGCCCCATGGCTGGCCAGTATCCGGACGTCTTCGAGGAAGTGACCGGACTTCCATCACACCGAGAGATTGAGTTTCGGATTGATTTAGTGAAAGATGCCAGACCTATAGTGATGCCACTTCGTCGTATGGCACCAAGGGAGCAGCGAGAACTTGGGGTGCAAGTGAGTGATCTTTTGAAGAAGGGATTTATCAGAAGAAGTGTTTCTGAGTGGGGAGCACCAGTTGTGTTCGCTACCAAGGCAGATGGTTCCCTTCGATTGTGTGTAGATTACCGCGAGTTGAATAAGGTGATGAGGAAGAATAAGAATCCTCTACCGCGGATAGATGATTTGTTTGATCAGTTGAGTGGCGCGAGAGTGTTCTACCAGTTGGATCTCGTGATAGGTTTTCATCAGCTTAGGGTGGAAGCTGAGAGTATAGCTAAAACGGCCTTTCGGACACCGTCTGGATTCTATGAGTGGTTGGTCATGCCATTCGGGCCAATGCAACAGCATATTTTGTGGATCTTATGAATAGGGTAATCATAGATCAATTGAACAAGTTTGTTCTTGTGTTCGCGGATGATATCTTGGTCCACTCAAGGATAGAGGAAGAACACAAGGAACATTTGAGGATAGTGATGGAGGTGTTGAGAAAACACCAATTAAAAGCAAAGTTTTCTAAGTGTCACTTCTGGAGGAGGGAAGTGAGATTTTTGGGCCATGTTGTTTCAGAGAATGGTATTGCCGTGGATCCTGCGAAAGTGGATATGGTACAAGATTGGTCTATGCCCAAGAATGCAACAGACGTAAGAAGTTTCCTGGGATTAGCTGGATATTATCGTAAATTTATCCAAGACTTCTCCAAGATAGCAGCACCGTTGACTCCGTTGACCAAGAAGAATCAAGCTTTCGTCTGGGTTGAAAAGTGCGAGAATGCATTCAAGAGTCTAAAGGAAAAGTTGACATGTGCACCAGTGTTAGTCCTTCCTAAGGGGAATGAAGAGATGACAGTATATACAGATGCATGTGGTACTGAACTAGGTGTTGTATTGATGCAAGGAGGTAGGGTTGTAGCTTATGCAAGTTGGCAACTGAACCACATGAGAAAAGATATCCTACTCATGATTTGAAATTGGCAGCGATCGTGTTCCCATTGAAGATGTGGAGATATTATATCTTGGGAGAAAGATTTGAGTTGTTTACCGATCATAAGTCGTTAAAGTATCTCTTCTCTCGGAAGGATCTAAATCTCCGACAGCAAAGATGGTTGGAGTTCTTGGCTTCCTATGATTTCGATATCACATATACACCAGGAAAGGGCAATGCGGTAGCTAATGCATTGAGTAGAAGACATGCCAGTTTAGGGGCTATGTTTCTTGAGTGGAAGCAACTAGAGTATATCGCTGGGTATGATTTCAGACCAAGGTGTGAATTGGATCTAGAAATGTTAGCAAGTTTGACGATCAGACCCACTTTGATTAAGCGGATTGGTTCCGGTCAGAGGGACGACCCTAATGTATTGGAAATCATCTCCAAGTTAGAGATGGGAATCGATGAGGAGATGAGCAAGTATGGGCTTGATCGAGAAGGATGGCTTCGAACGAATGGGAGACTGGTTGTACCTAATGTCAATGGATTGAGAGATGAAGTGCTTAGAGAATGTCATCGCTCAAAACTGACTATACACCCCGGTGGTAGCAAGATGTATCGAGACATGAAGCAGAACTACTACTGTGAAGGAAGGAAAAGAGACGTTGGGAAGTTTATATCCAAATGCATGAATTGCTAGCCAGTTAAAGCCGAGCAAAAGAAACCTAGTGGTTTGTTGCAACCATTAGAAATTCTCAAATGGAAATGGGAATAAGTCTCAATGGATTTCATTGATGGGTTACAAAGGACTAGATCGGGCCATGATAGTGTTTGGGTGATTGTGGACCGATTGACCAAGAGTGCAAGGTTTATACCTATCAAGTCGAATAGAACGGCAGCTAAGTTAGTGGAACTATTTAGAAGTGGGTAGTGAGATTTCATGGAGTACCCAAAGGCATTGTGAGTGACCGAGATCCGTTATTTACTAGTGGATTTTGGAAGAGCTTACAAGAGGCTTTAGTATCAGAACTACATCTCAGTACCGCATATCATCCTCAATCCGACGGTCAGACAAAGAGGGTGAATCGTGTATTAGAAGATCTCTTAAGAACTTGTGTATTGGATTTTGGTGGATCATGGGATGGCCATTTGCATCTGGTAGAGTTTGCATATAAAAATAGTTATCAGTCTAGTATTGGTATGGCTCCATTTGAAGCTTTATACGGAAGACCGTGCAACTCACCATCATGCTGGTCAGAAACCGGTGAGAAAAATATGCTTGGACCAGATGTAATAAGAGAAACCTCAGATAAGATCAAGGTTATCCAACAGCGAATGAAGGCTGCCGAAGATAGAAAGAAGAGTTATGCTGACAAGAGACGAAGAGAGTTGAAATTCTCCATTGGCGACTTGGTGTTTATCAAGATTTCTCCGTTAAAAAGCATGATTCGATTTGGTAGGAGAGGCAAGTTAACACTAAGATTTGTTGGTCCATTCCCAATTCTCGAACAAGTTGGGAATTTGGCATATAAAGTAGAGTTGCTAGACAAGATGGCGGGAGTTCATAACGTATTTCATGTTTCCTGGTTAAGGAAATTCGTGCACGACCCCAATGTGGCTATTTCACCTGATCAGTTGGATGATATCAAAATAGAACCCGAGGCGGTTGGGAACCGCAGGCGGATTCATATTGTCAAGCACGATACGAAGAAATTTCTAAGGAAAGCGGTGAATCTAGTCAAGATTCAGTGGGGCGGGGGTGAGAATGACTGCACTTGGGAGACAAAGGAGAGCATTAAGGAGACATATCCAGAACTCTTCGGTTGGTAAGGTTTTCATTTCGATTTAGTCTTTCCGCATGCTAGGATAGATTTGTTTTGTTTGTTTTGCATGTTTGATTGTTGTATATGGCTGATAGGCATGCAGGATCCATTGTTTGTTTCTTTCTTAAGGGGGGAGAGCCTGCATTCTACGTATCGAAGAATCGTAGAATATTTATTTCTTTTTCACATGAGGTCATATAGTCGTGTGACTTTGGGGGACAACTATTGGGATCATTTCCCATGTTCATGATTTTTGCCGATTTTTAAATGACCGTTTTGCCCCTAGCTGATCCTGTTTCGGCCATAACTTTTGATTGGTAAGGAGTTTTGACCTTAAACCACTTCCATTGGATTTGGATGATGGTTTACAATTCCATAGAGTGGTTACATTAGCCAACCAGACTCACTGTTTGGGAGATATGGCTGAAACAAGCTTTAGAAGGTGAAAAACTGCTTAAGTGGACTGATTAGGGTAATTAGCAAATGGTCCCATGACCCATTTTGGGATTAGGGTCATGGGGAGGCTGAAATGAGTTAGGTTTTCATTTTATTTCAGCCTTCTAGCTGCCATTTACCTCTTAGAAACCCTAACAATGGCCTCCTCCTTCTAATTTCATCCCAAATCGCTATCTAATCAAGGAATAAGCTAATCAACATCAAATCAAGACAAATCAACACCAAATCAGAGTTGGAGCTTCTGTGTTGTATAGGAAAACGCCCCAAATCAGAGATAGTTTCAGATCTAAGTTTTATTTGTGGATAAGGTGAGTGATTTGCATTGTTTTTCACTAATTAGGGGTGATTTGTGATAATTAGCAAAATTATGGCTCAGAAAAATCTGGAAAAATTTGTAAAATTCTAAAATATTATTCTAGGCCTCTGATAAAAATTTGGGCTAATTTGGATAAGTTTTTGCTAATTGTATGCTTAAACATGATTATGGGGAATTAAGGGAAAAACATGGGTTTTTGTATGTTTGATCCATATAAACATATTAAATCGTTGTTTTGGTGTTTATGGTTGATTTCATATGTTGCTATGACTGTATGGTATGCTTTATGATTGATTAGAAAAGTTAGAATGGTCGAAAACGCCGTCGTATGGCGTAAACAGTCGCTGGAAAATTTTAGGAAACGGTGCAGGGATCGGATCAGATCGCCCCCCTTTCGACCCGACCCCCTCGTGTCAGAGGACCTCAACCCGAACCGATGCATTGGAGAGGACACCACGAACCTAGGAGTACGACCTGAACCCATTGGGTGCTCACGACCCGGACTGGAGGGGTTGCCACGAACCAATGTTGGATCACCGACCTGAACTGATAAGTGTTACGAACCGGCGAGCACTATAGCACCACGAACAGACTTAGATGGGGAAGCTGACCCGATCCGAGGTGGATGATCACGAACCGAACCAGTGAGCAACTCACGAACCATTCCTCCGAGCCGAAGCATGTATCATGACCGAACCGAGGACGAGGAGAAGGGCCAAATCGATCCGAAGGAGACCAAAACCCGATATGCAAAGGTAGTCCAAATGAGAGGTTGTAACTCAGGATCCAGTAGGGAACCAACGAGTCAACTTCATTAGTTGGACCTTGCTGCGGAACATGTGTTAAGGGTTATCAACGTCCATAACTTTGATCCACCACCAAGACGGATGTTAGGCTACAGATCAGTGCAGTGTGGTAGTTATCACTCCATGGGGCTGAGTGATCGTAGCATGGCTATGAGCCAGTGCAATGGAGTCGTCATGGCTTCATGGGGGCAAAGTGGACATAACAAGGGACTAGTGGCTATGGATCAGTGCAGTGGAGCCATCATGATTCCATGGGGGCAGAGTGATCATAGCAAAGTATTTGGATGGTCAAAGCGGTGGATATCGTATGCTTTACGCACTGAGTGAGAGATGTGAGGATGGTTGCTATGCTTGATTGTTTGACATCACTATGACATGCACACCCCCTCCCCCGTATCTTTATACCATATGTTAGTGTCACCTTAGAGTATTGTACATCTTGTTGTGCTAACTCTTTGGTTGCAGGCCCAGGTTCAGGTATGGTTTAGTATACCTGTTATTGTTTTGTTTTGCTGCTTATCTCTCATACCAGACTTTTGTCTGACCCAAAGTTTTATGTCTCTTCTTATTACTCTGGGTTCTCTTAAATGGGTAGACTAGAGACAGATCAGGTGATTATGCACGAGTAGCTATACCGGAGACGATCGGGAGGCTTCCACGTATGATATATATATTCTCCCTGTGTTGTTGCTGGTCACTACTTTGGGCATTAGTAGTGCACCTTTTTCTTTTGCTTTAGAGACAGTATTTCAAAGATGTAATATTGTTGGTGTAGATGATAAGCTGTATTTTGGATTTCCGCTACTATGATGGTTCAGTTTTCAGCTTATGCACTGTCTTGCCTGTTTTATGTCAAAGTTATATTATTATTATATTTTATTCCATGCGCTATGAGACATTCTATAGGTTCCTTGTTAATTCAAATTCCTTTCTTTTCCTTTTTTTTGGCGACCGTCCCGTGTTGGTTGGACATCTGTACAGCGCATTTCATGGAAATGTCGGATGGTACGGAGCGTGCTGTCACAATCCAAGACTTAGTTGGTGAGTGGTCAGCGTGTAGCCTGCTCCATAGTGGGAGGTGCACACACACACATATATATATCGAGTTGGAGAGGCACGTACAACCTTGTCTGAGGGAAGATTCCCGATATTTGGTTGCATACTTGTTTGCATGCATTGTTACGTTTTGGAATTCATATTTCCAAACGATTTGGTTTGAGATCCCGAAGTGAAACCTACTTTGATATAAAAGCTAGATATGTATTTCAAATGATTTGAAATAGAAATCGGGAAATAAAGTCTAAAGGAATAATTTCTGTAAATTGTATTGGATTTGAAAAATCTAAGTCTAAATGGGTAGATTGGGATATTGCATGTTGATTGATGCATAGTAGATCCATATCTCTATTACTGATTGTTGTTCATATATTGGCATTCATAGGGGTAAACCCGTTCCGCGTTAGCGGCGTAGTCCTGTGATTTGCCTTGTCATTTATATAAGTTAATTTTAACTGTAGAGTTTCTCGCACCAGTCCCATGACTGACTCGTAGTTTGCTTTTCCCTTGCAAACTCGGGTGCCCCTTGTTGGAAATAGAAGAAAGAGTAATGAATTGGAGCAATGCAAAACAACTTTCTATTATTTCAAAGCAATACAAAAGACAGTACATCTACTTATACTTGCATAATGCTAAAATATCAAACAATAAAATAGCTAAAATAATTCAAACTGATCCACTAAAAAAGGAAGACTAAATCTAATCTAAAATAAAACTTTGAATCATTCTCTAACACAACCCCTTGATTCAAAGTTATTGAAATAATAAACGAAGCACTTCTCTTCGATTTGTGATGCACTCTCTCATCACCTTCAAACATTAACGAAGCACTTTCTCTTCGATTTGTGATGCACTCTCTCATCACCTTCAAAAATAAAATAAATTTTACCTTCGTACTTTTCTGGAAGAGTGACAAGTAGTTTGTCCACCACCCTTTGGTTTGTAAATTCTCCACGAAGTAGCTTGATATGGTTGGCAATCGACATCAGCCGACTTCCATACTCCTTAACACCTTCATTGCTTTTCATTCCCATTTTTTCAAACTCCCTCTTAAGGTTCAAAATTTGCATTAAATTTGTTTGGTGATTTCCTTCATACTCTTCTTTAATTTTCTCCCATGCTTAAAATAAATTTTACCTTCTTACTTTTCTGGAAGAGTGACAAGTAGTTTGTCCACCACCCTTTGGCTTGTAAATTCTCCACCAAGTAGCTTGATTTGGTTGGCAATCGACATCAGCCGACTTCCATACTCCTTAACACCTTCATTGCTTTTTATTCCCATTTTTTCAAACTCCCTCTTAAGATTCAAAATTTGCATTAATTTTGTTTGGTGATTTCCTTCATACTCCTCTTTAAATTTCTCACATGCTTAAAATAAATTTTACCTTCGTACTTTTCTGGAAGAGTGACAAATAGTTTGTCCACCACCCTTTGGCTTGTAAATTCTCCACCAAATAGCTTGATTTGGTTGGCAATCAACATCCGCAGACTTCCATACTCCTTAACACTTTAATTGCTTTTCATTCCCATTTTTTCAAACTCCCTCTTAAGATTCAAAATTTACATTAATTTTGTTTGGTGATTTCCTTCATACTCCTCTTTAATTTTCTCCCATGCTTCTTTGGGAGATTCACAATCCATAATAGTTGTGAAAATTTCTTCCGACACGGCCCCATGTAGATACGAAAGTGCCCTTGGCTTTCTTGCCATTTCTTCTTCATATTTTTTGACTTGAGTGGGTGTTGGAAGCTAGCCAATGTTTATACTGGGGATCGAACCGAAAACAACGTTCGACTTTTTGTGGAAGAGGAGTGGGGTCACTATCAGTTTCAATGACATCCTATAAACTTAAAGCTTTGAGATATGACTTCATTTTGATAGCCCATGATTGATAATTTTCTCCTTTGAATAGAGGAACGGAAAGTGAATAATTTGTGGTAGTAGACATTTGAAGAACACTCACAATTTTTTTTTAACCTCACAAGCCCTAAGAATAACCCGCTCTGATACCAAATTTGTTGGAAATAGAAGAAAGAGTAATGAATTGGAGCAATGCAAAACAACTTTCTATTATTTCAAAGCAATACAAAAGATAGTACATCTACTTATACTTGCATAATACTAAAATATCAAACAATAAAATAGCTAAAATAATTCAAACTGATCCACTAAAAAAGGAAGACTAGATCTAATCTAAAATAAAACTTTGAATCATTCTCTAACACCCTTATTTTTCACACGGACAGTCGAGTGGTTTGTTTTGCAGATATTTATTTATTGAGCAGGATTCTGGATTGAAGCTTAAAGTTGTGTCCAGAACACGTTGATAGTCTTCCGCTATGTTAGTTTATTTGTTCCGCTGTGCATTTTATTACATTTATTGTAAATTAATCTTCTGCTGTATTAATTTCGATATACTCTGATATATTCAGTACTCTGATGTAACATTATTATGATGTTTATAAAAGTCTTCTGTTATTTGTTCTAATGTGTTATATGCCCAGTGTCGGCGTATCCTGGTTTTGAACGGTCTTGATCGATTTAGCGATCGATTAGGTCCGAGCGAAATCCGTATCATTACATGAAACATTGATATCAATTGAAGTTATCATACGTCTGCATTTCGCTATCTTCATGATTGTTACAACTTATACATAGTTTTGCATTTCCGCTATTTTCGTGATTGTTACAACTTGTAACTTCAAATTCTTAGATACACTGTTGTTTCTATAATGCAGTCTGGTAAACAGTGCTTGTGTAAATTTCATCTACCAACTATTTTGGAAAAGAATCTTGTTTTTAATGATCAGTATGTTCGAGGATTAGCAAATATGTCTTTTAGCTTGAAGATTACCAGAGTTGAAAATGCTGTTGGGGGCAGATAAATGTGCTCACAAATCCTGGGCAGGTATAACTTTTTACCGAGAACGACAGTGGGCTGCTGATTGATTTTCAACTCATTGTCAGACACCTTTTCTCGTGAATCTAAAAGATGCTTTGTATCATTTTTTATTACCGTTTCTGGTATTAGGAAATCCGACTTTTGCTTTTCTTTGTCGTGTGATTCTACACTACATAATTTATTTTTTATTTTCTACATGGTATAAAATGATTAACAATTAGGGATTGATTCTGATAATTCTAAAAGGGACATATTTTTTAATCGTCAACCATTTCCCTTGTGCATACAGATGGGTCTGTTCTTACTGCACCATCATTCTCTTGACGGTTAAGTTCGTTTTAATTGAATAGTTATTGATAAAGGTAAAAAAAAAATGTAGATTTACATTAAGTGAGAAGGATGGAAGGATGGATAGCGAATAAATGAGAATAAAGGGTTGAAATAAAATGAATACTAATCATTGAATCAAATGGGAATGAAAGATAAAGTATATTTTCAATGTTATTGTCTAATTTTAAATAATGGACTGTATCTTCAATTCTTGTAATTATTGTCACAAAAATGTGGTAAAGAATGTATATTTTAAGTAAAAATATATTGTCAGTTTTGTCGCTTCCTCTCTGCCATATAGGAAGTAGAAAAATGTAACGATATGGTTGCCTTAAATCACTTCATAGAGAAAGATATGGATACAGAGTTATGCTGCAAAGAATAAATTATTGTGCATAAAATTTCAATGAGCAATTTAGGCTCCTTTTGTTTGCACAAAGTGGGTTGGAGTAAAATTCAGTAATTAGGTTTTTCTTTAGGTTGTTATGGTAAAGAAAGTATAGTAGAAGTTTCAAACAAGTAACAAGAAGTTTTATTTGTAGTAATAATAATAAGTAGATTAAAATTGTGCTTGTGTGCTAACAAATATAAGATGAATCCTTATAAGGGAGATTACACATTTGAAAACTTAAAAAATAATAGTAAACCGGGAAACAAAGCAATTAACATGTTTGTTTTTTAGAGTTAAGACATTTCATCTGCTAAAAATACAAGCAAGCTTTGGTCCGACATTCAATTTTAACTTAAAAAATTGATGTTGTTTAATCATAGTCGAGCATAAGTTAGTACTTAGTAACTATTAAAGTAATTCAAACCTTATTTGAGACAGAAAATAATGGTTATCAGCAAGTAGAATTTGCTAGTGTTTATTTGTTTATTCGCTCCATTTTCTTATAAGATCTATTTTCTTCTTTTTCATCGAAGGCCCTTGATAAATGCCGAGAATCTCCTCCAACTGCTTATATTCTTGTTGCCGAGAAGACCTGGCAATGTCATGTCTGGGTTTCTTCAAACTAGAACATGATTCACAAAATTGTGCAAACATTGTATCCACATCTGTACCATACACACATTTGCAGCCAGTTACTGTGCCTTCATCTTTATTTGATAATGTGAGATTGGATTGTGTGAAACCCGAAGAAGAGGACTCATATTTTGATGATGGTATGGAAAATGTCTTTTAACTCGAGTACTCAGCTACGTTATGGTTGTGATCTTCGCTTGAATAACCATTTGAAATTGTTTTTTTTAACTTTATGTTTATATAATAGAAAATCAATTTAGTTGTTCACCTTGATGCGCTAAACACATTGACTTTAGATCTGAATTACGTTGCATTTTTTATGGCTCGTTTTTCTTTTCTGTTCCATCAACTACCTACCAGTTACCTTGAATTAGATTAGGAGTAAAAGTGAATTATATATGCATCATGATAGCTTGATAATATTTCTTAATTCTGTAATCTACCTCATGCACAGCTACGATAATGTTCTACTTAGTTTAGTCAATTTCAATGGAGCTGAGTCAAATCGTGACATTATTCTTCAAAATTTCTGGATTCTTTGAAATTCAAGTCTCACTGTCAACACCAATATTATTTCCTCTGAAACCGTCTCGGTAAGCTTACACAAAATACAATTGGGAAATTCAATGCTAATCAACTAAATGTTTTTGACTGGAACACTTTGTTCCTAAGAGTTACAGTTCAATTACTAGACAAGATATGCTTCAGGATAATTCAATATTCTACCTTGATTTTTGGTTTCTTTACAATGGAAGCACCTTGGTTGACTTATGTAACTTGTTTTGGTCATTATCTGTGTTAAACAAGTTAGGCGCTTGTTGTGTTCTGCACGATCTGTTGCTATCCAAACATCGTTCAGCCCTAGTGCTTCTGATCAAGACCTCCAACAAGTATTTTATTTTTTCTTCTTCTTGTTTTGTATATAATTTTTTTGTATCATGCTAAGTTTCTGGTTGTTCAAGCAGGGGCTACTGGAACAAGAATTTTCTGGATTTTGACGGAAATTGTTGAGTTTGAAACTTCAAACAATTTTGCTATAGAATAAACTTCAAAGTTGTTTCTTAGATTCGACTTTAGAACTGGGTCGTTTTGTGTTCATATGCTGCTACTCCCAAATGTCTTTTTATTGCATAGGCCATTGTAATTGTGATCGAAAGATTATACTAATTCAGAGTTTATTTTCTGCTATTATAAATAGTTTATTCAATAATAGCACTTTAGGGGGAAAATTTTCAAACTTCTCTAGAGAAAGTTGTAAGCTATGGCATTTGCGCATTGCAACTTTTAAATATAAACAGTTAGGCGACCAGTAAAAAATGATTCTTTATCATAATGACTCTTTATCATAATAAAACATGCAGGCTTTCCATAGATTAGGTCTTTCTGAATTAATTTATATTTTATAATACTGATTCTAGTATAATATCATTCTTCCTATATACACATATCACCTTATGTTGTTCGAATATGAAGATGCCTTCTACTATTTTTGTTGGTGGTTTTTATTTGCATGCTATCATTTTTCTATAGGTAAATATTTATTTTACTTTTATTGCATTACAGCATCAACTATGGAATCTTGCACAGCGTACAACTTCTCTTCCTTTTGGTCGTGGGGCATTCACGTTGGCTACTACATATACTCTTCTGACAAAAGTGCGCTTTTTGTTTAAATATTTTTATAAATCATGTGATAAAAGTTATTGATATTTGTAAGATATATCTCCAATAATTTAGCAAATTTCAATGTTTAATACTTTTAAAGACACCAATGAGTATTCAATTGATATACAAAATATCATTTTAGTAGCAGTATTAGGATCAATAGTCGGTTATTGAATGGATTTACCTATCAATTGCTTGCCAGTTATCATTTCAATAGTAATATTGGTCCATAATTATTTATGAACAGATTGTTTATACGTGCTGAGTTTAACTCTTTTAGTTTTAGATTCACTGTTTCAAATTTACTTTCTCTTCCTAAATGGCAATTGGATGCAGTTGATCATTTAGTTATTTTAACATCATTTTCACTTACTACAGGCCATTGTCATCCCAAAACTAGTATTAGCATGTCGCCTTCATGCTCAGTAGAATGCAATTGTAAGTCCTTTATCATTTGTTATGTGGTGCCAGTTTTTCATCATTAAATTTGGAGGCGGAACATAATCCTATTAGCTTCTTGTTAAAAAGCATTGAATGTGTTAATTTAGCATACCATTAGACATAGTTTTCTCGTCTTTTACTTGCGTGTATTCTTGTCTGTTAAGCTTGAGTGGACTTCCATTTCTTAGTTCTATAATGTCTATTCATTTATAGGAGTTGAATTCTCTATTGACTTTTGAAAATTTGGAATTATGGTTCATTAGTTTAATCTTGATCCAAATGTAAGAAATATCTCGGAACTTAGGTCCTCGCAAGAGTTCCATAATGGTGTAGCTGCTGGACTGAGACTTGCACCTGTTCAGGTTCTCTTAACATTTTTCTTCATCTTTTGAATCAAATCAATTTAACATGCTTGTAGGTTTCAGTTTGGGCGTCCATATTTATTCCAAAAGGAGATTAGCTAGGACTATCATTGTAACGATAGTCTAAGCTTCTGCTATGTTGCTGCTGCTGATGCTTTGACAGTTCCTATGAGTATTTAATACCATATGTTCATTTTTTGCTGTTGCTTTTTGCAGATATGAATTTCAAAATGACGATATATAAATCAGGATGCATAGAAAAAGTTTACTAGCAAGCTTAGTTATCTCTATTTGTTATTTTATTTTCAACCCTATACTTGTTGTACAACTTGGATTTGTTATGGTATATTTGTACATTTTTGTTTCTTTGAAGATATATCTCACCTCTGTTTTATGGTAATTTGTTTATGGTAAATTTGGTTATGAAATTTCTGTTTATATTTTAATCTGGAGAATGGTTGAATCTATTTGTGTCATTGAAAACATCAATTGCATGTTTTAAAATAATTTTCATATCTCCAATACGCACATCGGTGGTATGCCAAATTATTTGTTTGAAACACATAATAAGTGTTTCTGACTGTTAATTTGAAATGCCTAGTAAGTGTTGCTAGCTGTCATTTCGAAACATCTAATTAGTGTTGCTGATTATTATCTTGAAATAATTATTAAATGTTGCAGTTTAAAAATTCGAAACACTTAATAAGTGTTGCTGATTATCGACTTGAAACACTGAGTGAGGGTTGCAGTTTATCAATCTGAAACACTAGCTAAGTGTTTCAATTTCCAATCTGAAACACCTACTCAGTGTTTCAATTTGTCAATATGAAACACAATATAGGTGTTTCTAAAATCTGCAACATACTAATTGCAACACCTAAAAAGTGTTTCTAAAATTTTTAGAAACATTTTATTACTGTTTCAAATAGGTTATTTTGGTGTTGTGAGAATGGTGAGCTAGGTGAGATAAATAGGTCTGTGTTCTAAGTTCTACATAGGATTGGGAATGTTAGTTCGTAGTCCTAACCTTTGTTATGTTCCTAACCTTACCAGACTCTTTTCAGAGTATGTCAATGTTATGGGATCTAGTGGTAGCTACAGTTTTCCTTTGATGGGGACTAATTGCGAGTCATATTTAGTAACAGTAGCACCATGCTACTCTCCTATTATGTAATGCTTAGTGCACTAGCACTTTAAACCAGGATTGGAGTGTCTGTGCTTATACAGAACTCTTTTTCCTTTTTTCTTCTAATAAAAGTGGTATGAACATTATAAAAATGGCATTGCCTTGACAAAAAAATTAATTCGACCTTGTCACATAGCAACAGTTCATAATTTCTAGGTTTGAATTTCAAACTGAAATATCAAATCGAGTATACGTCGGAAATCTTTAAATTAGGAATCGCATGGGTCTAGTATACTAGGGTTTTCAAATAAAAGAGCAAAATCAAGATTTTATCTTCTAGACTTTTAGATATTTCCATATTAAAATTTATTAAAAATAGCGGTATGGTAATTAAAAAGATCGTAGTTGGGCGAGATCTCATAATAGCTCTTGAATGAGTTAGAATAGTCCGGTCGTCCTCTGTTTAAAAAGTTTGAACTAATAAACCATATATAGTTAAAATGATCTCACCGTAGAGTAGTAGTAGGTATTTATTCGACATAAGTATCAAATTAGTTTATACCATACTTAAAATGTCGTAATTCTTCCGAAGAAGACTCTATGGTACTTATTGAAATGATAAACACAAGACGATGTAATATAATGCAAAAACACCACATTATCAAATGTTAAACACAAGAAATATAATAAAGGTCTTCTCCAACGATAATGCTTATTCGGAGCCTCATCGAGCAAGCCAACTGTAGCGAAGTTTATAAGCTTTGTGTCCAATGAATTTCTTTATGTATTCGAATAAGTAGTGTGAATCAAAAGTAGTACGTTTTGATTGAAATACATCTTCTTCAACGATCTCGATAATCTCTCGATAACGAATTTCCACAAAATCCCTATGTATGGATTTCTAAACCTGAATGCTACGTGTGGCAGTCAGGATGGTGGTTATAAGTTTTCGTTATCATGTTCCATAGTATTTCATGGCTTAGACACTCATCGTTACACAGTAAAACATCTTGGATGCGATCAACTTTAAGATAGGATTTTAGGACAACAAGTAACTCCAAAAAAGATCTATTATCAGTGAACATTTCAGTTCATCAAATTATGTATAAATTGGGGGGGGGGATGAACGTTTATAAGCATTAAGAGCGTCAAGTTTAAAAACTTTCATATGTCATACATGACATTTTAATTTCTGAAGACACGATGCACGTTTTTCTGAATGACTTAGTGTTGTATCCACTAGGTGAAAAAGACAGTTCGCATTGGAATGACAATTCGTTATTGAAATGATTACAGTTTGCATACCACTACATCTATTGAATTTATTAATATTGTTTGTGGAATAATAACTATTATTCATGCATTGACACCAATTGTAGCAGCACTTAAGCGATCGTCGTTAGTTGAGTTTTCAAGAAAAGCTTCCGAATGAGTTAGACCAGTTGGATCATCCTCTATTTAAATCGAGTTAATAATATTGACAATACCCTTCTATATGCATTGTAACCATGTTGTATCGAGTGAAGAAGTCAAACAAAGATGTTGTTATTCACATTGTAGCCACATCATATTAACTCGAGCTTGTCACATAACAGCAGTTCGTAATTTTCAGGTATGAATTTCAAATTGAAATATGGAATCGAGTATACGTCGGAAATCTTCGAAACAAGAATCCGCCTTGTTAACCAAACTACAGTTTTCTACTGAAAGAGAGAAAACAATATTTCATCTTATAGTTTTTGAGATATGTCCAAATAAAATTTATAATAAGGTTATTAAAGATAAAATAATGAAATATTTATATTTAATTAACTTAAGCTTGTCGCAAAACGGCAGTTCATAATTTTCAGTTATGAATTTCAAACTAAAATATGGAATTAATTATATGTAAGAAATCTTTGAAACAAGAATCCTCCTTGTTAACCAAACTACAATTTTCTACCAAAAGAGAGAAAACAAGATTTCATCATATAGTTTTTGGATATGTTCAAATATAAATTCAATAAAAAATTATGGTAAGGTTATTAAAGATGAAGTATTTATATTTAACTAACTCAAGCTTATCGCATAGCGACAGTTAGTAATTTTCAGGTAAGAATATCAAATTAAAATATGGAATCGAATATACGTCGGAAATCTTTGAAACAAGAATCGTCCTTGTTAACCAAACTACGGATTTCTACTGAAAGAGAGAAAACAAGATTTCATCTTATAGTTTTTGAGATATGTCCAAAATAAAATTCCATGAAAATCGCGGTAAGGTTATTAAGGATAAAATATTGAAATATTTATATTTAATTAACTCGATCTTGTCGCATAGCGATTGTTTTTCAGGTATGAATTTCAAACTGAAATATGGATCAAATACACGTTGAAAATCTTTGAAACAAGAATCCTCCTTATTAACCAAACTACTATTTTCTATTGAAAGAGAGAAAACAAGATTTCATCATATAGTTTTTGAGATATATCCATATTAAAATTCTATATAAATCGCGGTTAGGTTATTAAAGATAAAATAATGAAATATTTATATTTAATTAACTCGAGCTTATCGCATATTGGCAGTTCGTAATTTTTAGGTATGAATTTTAAAGTGAATTATGTCGACTATACATTGGAAATCTTTGAAACAAGAATCCTCCTTATTAACCAAACTATAGTTACCTACTGAAAGAGAGAAAACAAGATTTCATCTGATATTTTTTGAGATATGTCCAAATTAAAGTTCTATAAAAATTGCGGTAACGTTATTAAAGATAAAATAATGAAATATTTACATTCATGTAACTCGATCTTATCACATAGGCAGTTCCTTATTTCCAGGTATGAATTTCAAACTGAAATATGGAATCTACTATATGCCAAAAATCTTTGAAACAGGAATCCTCCTTGTTAACCAAACTATAGTTTTCTATTGAAAGAGAGAAAACAAAATTTCATCTTATAGTTTATGAGATATGGCCAAATAAAAATTCTATAAAAATCACGGTAAGGTTATTAAAATAAGATAAGGAAATATTTATATCTAATTAACTCGAGCTTATCGCATAGCGGCAGTTTGTAATTTTCGAGTATGAATTTCAGACTGAAATATGAATATGAGTACAAATTGAAAATCTTTGAAACAAGAATCCTCCTTGTTAACTCGACTACGGTTTTCTATCGAAAGAGAGAAAACAAGATTTCATATTATAGTTTTTTAGATATGTCCAAATTAAAATTTAATAAAAATCTTGGTAAGGATAATAAAGATAAAATAATAAAATATTTATATTTAATTAACTTGAACTTGTCGCATAGCGGCACACAACACCAAAACAGTCAATATGACACGTCAGGATTTAGAGAGCTGATACGGCTTTAAACCGTATCAAATTTGATAGGGCTCATACCCCTATCAAATTTCAGTTACTACCACTCAGCCGATCCACACCTTCCCTAACCCTTGAAATCCAACAGTAGATCTTAAAAGGTTTGGATCAGTTCATAATACGGTCTTCAGCCATATCAAAACATAATGATATTTTTCCTTCTCAATTTTTTTTCGTTCCTCCCCTCCTCGCTTCTTCATTTTAGCCGAAATGATAAAATTTCCCCAACCTAACCCTAGGTATCTCCTACGACGAATCAAATGACAGCTTGATTCACTATGGTAGGTTTTTCCGATCTTTAACAACTCATCATCCCCGATCAGCAGTTTTCTTCAGCTTCGGTTCAAGTAGACAAATCTTCTTGCTATTCCTCCTATCGTTGGAAATAAGAATTTGAACTGCCATTTTTGTATAGCTGTTTCAAATATGGATAAGGGTAGCTTACTATATTTATTATAAAATTACCGTTGAATCTTCTCGATTTATACCGTGTTACTTCGGTGACAGTATTACTCGCAACCTACTAAATAAAAAAAATAGTTGTGTGTTTGTACAATGTTGTTCTTTTATATGGTTTTCAACACAATAATAATTTAAGAATTATTATTGCACTTGAAAGGAAATCTTTGATTATATTATCAAAGTGTATGATTTAATTTTTGCAACAAAAATGATGTTATTATGTTAAAGAAGGATGCTTATTTCTCTACCAACATATTTTTTATCTTTACTTTTTGCTAAAACAAATCAAAATCCTACTTTGCACGGGTATGTAGCAAGTAATGCTATTTGTTTATTAAAGTTAGCTTATAAAGTAACTATAAAACTATGATAGGTCATCTGAAGCAATGATTTAGGTTCAGTGATTTAAATTTTCATTGTCAAGAGCCAATCCATTTACACTTATATTTATCTTTAATTGGTTGTGATTAATAGGTGTATAGATATTGTGATGAGTATGGCCTAGAGGCTACATTCTATCTTAGTAAAATATTTACCAATATTAAGTTCCTTCTAGCTGTTGTGTCGTTGACTTCGTCTTGTCTGCACTTTGATAACATATATATATTATTAAGCAAGTACATGGTTTAATTGGATGAGTCAAACTTTTGCAGCTAAGTAGTACTAATTCCATGAATTGAGGCATGTACAGTTTGTCCTGAATGACTATTCTTTTATACTTTACCCTCAACGTGTTTTGACCTTTTCACTTATATGCTGATATTAAATGAATGAGAGAAATATGTCAAAGAAACATTTATAGTTAGGCTGTGTAAAAAAGTAATATTCTCCAGGTATAACTCTGTAACTTTCTGCTTTTCTTTTATGGAATTTGTCTTTGAGGTTGTGTGACATCTTCCATGCTTCATCATAATTCATTGTATTATGTTACAAACCTATATATGATTTTGATGCTAGCATGCTCCATCTGCACATGTAAAATACTAAAGATTATTTGAGGTGGGACATATTATTATCATGAATTCAAATATATTCCAACAATTAAAAGATATGCTAACATGGTTGTACGAATGAAACTTTCTATCCTTTTTTTTATAGCCTTTACAAAATGTGAGAGGAGCACTTCTAAATATGTGTATTCTAATGATACTAAAGGTTTTGACAAGACCATGTTCATTTGTTGCATCATTTCTCTTCAATGACTATTCATTTTAGGATTTTTGGCTATCAGTTCCGTGTATCATTTATTCATATTCTATTACGCCTTAGAACATCGTTTTTTATCCCTTTTATGTTGAAGAAGAGATGTATGACTCCTCCATCTTAACTACATTTGTAAGTCAGGCAACTGCACCGTTTTTTATTACAATATTTTAAAAACACTGTTTTGTTCCTATAATGTCCACTGTACTCAGTAGTCAGTAATGGTTCTTATCTTTTATTTTATTACCATAATTTGATCGAGTATTTGTACTTACCCTAAAAAATAATTCTTTTGCACAATCACTAGCAAATTGTTGATTTGTAACATAAATATGTTGGTCGCATGTTTTACACGAATAATGCGGTGATGTAATCTAATGAAATTTGTTGAAATATGAGTGTGTTGTTGTAATTTTCAAAACATGGTTTTGGGTATGAGGTTTGTTTTTTAAGAGAGAAGAAAGAAGGAAGAAGGAATGGGCAAAATTTGTTGTCCCACATCATGAAATAATCAAGAGCTTGCCTCTATATATACAAAGGCATGATGTATTATAACAAAAGAAAGAAGAGAAGGAGAGAAAAGGAAATGGGCCTTAAGCATGAACTTGACATAGATAATAATATTTAAAATGTCAAAAGAAGGGCATTGGGGCTCTTGGGGTCTCGTGATCCATTAGGCCGCAAAACAAACCAGTCAACAGGCCAAAACTCAACCAGTCGACCGTTTTGTTCTCTGTTTGAAAACGGTCGACCAGTGACTTTTGGGCAGTCGTGACGTTTCTCTGAAAGGACACCTCTTCGTTTGTTATAAATAGCAACGCCCAGAAATGTTTCAAAAAAACTTCGAATACATCTTCTTCTTCCTATATTAATCTGCAACATCAGTAAAGCGTTTCTAACGCTGTCGTTAGGTGTTGCAAATTCCAGAAACTGCTGCAGATTTGTTCTCTTCTTCTTCTCTTTATTCTTCTTCTCTTTATTCTTCTTCTCTACTTGCATCATCATATACCAAATTTAAGAGTGTTCTTGGTCGGATCAAAATCGTACAAATTTTGAATCCTATTACGCTGTTTCAAGGCTTCATTGAATCCTGAAGTCAATAGTTCGATAACCCTTTTGTACCTGGTGGGTTGAACTATTGTCAGAAAGAATTTGCTATGCAAATCCTTGAAGTCAGAAGTACGGCAATCATTCTCCTCCATTAGCGTCTCTAACCACATAATCCCCAACAAATTTTCAGACAATATTTCAACCATGGAAGGTTTGAGCGCGTTGCAAGCGATGAATCAGCATTTGACGAAGTTAGAGCGATTTGATGGAGAGAATTTAACTCGTTGGCAAGAGACTATGAAATTTTTTTTGATCACGGTCAAATTATTTCATATTCTCGAAGATGGATTGGAGAAAATACCGGAGGAAACCGATAAGGATAGTGCGGAACTAAAAGCTAAAAGGGTAAAGCGCAAAGCGGAAGATTTTCTATGCAGAGGCCACATTCTGAATGCACTGTGTACTCCGATATACAATGCTCATAGGACCTTGGACACCGCGAATACCCTCTGGACTGCGCTAGAAAGAAAATATCGCATCTCTGAGGCAAGTAATAAGAAATTTCTTATATGCAATTTTATGGATTTCAAAATGGTCACTAACAAGTCCATAATTGGACAAGTAAGTGAAATACTGCTATTAGTAAATCAACTTAAGGATGTCGGTATTGATCTCCCTGAATCATTTGTTGTTGGAGTTATTATTTCGAGACTCCCGAATTCTTGAAATGATTATAAGAAAAAATTAAAGCATGCGGAAACAGATTATGATTTAGACGGTTTACAGCGTCATCTTCGTATTGAAGAGGATTCTCGTAAACGCGAACTAGATGATAATCCGCAAACTGAGTCTCAATATAAAGCTAATAATGTTGAAATTAACGATAAGTTGAAGCCTAAGAATGAGACACAGTTCAAAAAGAAAGGTACTAATTCCAAGAATAAGAAAAAGGGTGACTGTTTCTATTGTCACAAACCCGACCACTATGCCCGAGACTGTCGTCTTCGGAAGAAACAACAAAAAGTGAATATGGTCGAAGAAAAGCTTGGGGTTGTCGTACAAGAGACGAACTCCGTTAGTGGCATTGACAATGATTGGTGGCTCGATACTGGAGCGACTATTCATATTTGCAAAGACCGTAATTTGTTCAAGACTTACGATGAGAATAATGGAGAATCCAGCGAAGTAACTGGCGCAAACAAAGTTGCAAGCAAAGTTCTGGGAAAAGGCACTATTGAATTGACATTCACCTCTGGGAAAGTTCTTAATTTAGTCAATGTATTTTATGTACCTGATATGTGTAAGAATTTGATTTCTGGATACCTTCTTAACAAAGGAGGATTCAAGATGGTGTATGAGTCTGATAAACTAGTGTTGTTCAAGAACAGCAAATTTACTGGACAGGGATATTCTTGTAACGGCATGATTAAGTTGAATCTAATGAAGAAATCTTCTGCTTATATTGTTAACTCTGTTAATTTATGGCATGGTAGATTAGGACATGTTAATTATAAGTCAATTAAAAATATGCATAAATTAGGATTAATTTCTGATTGTGATTTCGAATCCATTTCTAAATGTGAAATATGTATTCAAGCAAAAATACATCGAAAATTCTTTAAATCCGTTGAAAGGAAAACTGGTTTGCTTGATTTGGTATATAGTAATGTGGGTGACTTGAAAAGTCATATCACCTATGGTGGTAACCAATACTATATAACATTTATTGATGATTATTCTGGATATGCTTATGTATATCTAATGAAATCTAAAGATGAAGCCTTTGATAAATTCAAAATTTACAAAGCAGAAGTCGAAACACAATTAGGAATCAAAATTAAAGTGTTACATTCAGATCGTGGTGGTGAATATTTTTCAAATGAGTTTACATTGTTTTGCAAACAAAATGGTATTATTCACCAATGTACTGCCCCTTATACACCACAACAAAATGGTGTTGCTGAAAGGAAAAATAGAATTTTAGTAGAAATGGTTAATGCCATGATCATAAGTTCTAATTTACCTTATAACTTATGGGGAGATGCTATATTATCTGCATGTTACATTTTAAATAGAGTATCACTTAAGAAGAATAATATTTCTCCTTATGAATTATGGTTTAATAGAAAACCTAATCTTACTAGACTCAAAGTTTGGGGTTGCTTAGCTTATGTTAGAAAACCAAACCCTAAACGACCAAAGTTAGGTAATAGAGCTTTTAAATGTGTTTTCATTGGGTATTCTCTTAATAGTATAACTTATAGATTTATGATTCTTGATACCTTAGAAGTCATAAAATCTGTAGATGTAGAATTTTTTGAAAATCAAACTGTTGAGAACCCATTAAGATCATCTAGTCCAGAACCAACTGAGACTAATGATACAAATGATGATGAATATGCTCCTGCTCAAAACAGCAAGAAAGTGTCAGTACCAGATAATAGTACTGAACACAGTAGAAGTAAAAGAGCGAGAATAGAGAAGGACTATAGTCCTGACTTCATAACACATCTCGTAGAAGGCAATAAGGACGAAGTCCTTAATGTGACAAGATATGTAATGAACGTCGATGATGATCCCAAAACTTATTCTGAGGCTATGAGTTCTAGAGATTCTAATTTCTGGAAAGAAGCTATCAATGATGAAAAGAATTCCATATTGTTAAACCAAACTTGGGTATTAAGCGATTTACCTCCTGGTGCTAAACCTATAGGATGTAAATGGATATTCAAGAAAAAGTTGAATACAAATGGATCCATTGATAAGTTCAAAGCCAGATTAGTTGCTAAGGGATATAAACAAAGACAAGGAGTAGATTATTTTGATACATATGCTCCAGTGGCTCGCATATCTTCGATATGCTGTTTAATTGCTCTTGCATCAATCCATAACTTGGTCATACATCAAATGGATGTAAAGACAGCTTTTCTAAATGGAGATTTAGAAGAAGAGATATACATGGAACAACCCGAAGGTTTCATAACCCCAGGCCAAGAAAAGAAAGTTTATAAATTAGTTAAATTTCTTTATGGGCTGAAGCAAGCTCCCATGCAATGGTATGAGAAGTTTTATAAAGTTACACTGTCATTTGGATTCATTGTTAATGATGTAGATAAATGTATCTATAGCAAATCGGATAACAACGGTTATGTTATAATATGTTTATACGCTGATGACATGCTGATAGTTGGTTCCAACATATCCTGTGTAAATGAAACTAAGAAGTTTCTGTCTTCTAAATTTGATATGAAAGATCTGGGAGAGGCTGATGTAATTTTAGGAATTAAAATCAGTAGAAAAACGAGGGAGTTATTACTAACTCAATCTCATTACATTGAGAAGTTCCTAAAGAAGTATAATCATTATAATATCAAACCAGCACCAACTCCTTTAGATCCAAGTATAAAGTTAGAAAAGAACACTGGACGTACCATTTCTCAATTGGAATATTCCAGTATTATTGGGAGTCTTATGTATGCTATGCATTGCACTAGACCAGATATCGCACATGCTATAAGTATATTGTGTTGATTTACGAGTAATCCAGGTTTTGAACACTGGAAAGCTATTTCCAGAGTTTTAGCTTATTTAAAGGGAACCATAAACTATGGTTTATCTTATAAAGGATATCCTGCTCTAATTGAGGGATATAGTGATGCAACCTAGAACAATGTAAAATCGAAATCCAAGTCAACGACTGGATGGATATTTACATTAGGAGGCGCTGCTGTGTCTTGGGCTTCCAAGAAGCAGACCTGTATATCTGATTCAACTATGTTGTCAGAATTGATTGCATTAGCAGACGCATGTAGAGAAGTGGAATGGCTTAGAAATTTGTTAGTAGAAATCCCATTGTGGAAGAAGCCATCTCCAGCAGTCTTGATTAACTGTGATAATCAAGCAACGATATATAATGTTTCTAATAAAACATATAATGGAAAGTTTAGACATGTAAGTCTAAGACATCACATGGTTAGACAGTTACTCAAAAGTGGAGTTATAACTGTTGACTACATAGAAACAAAGAAAAACTTGGCTGACCCACTTACGAAGAGTCTTCCAAAGGCTATAGTTTTTATAAAGTCAAAAGAAATGGGACTAAGGTCTGTGAATGAAGATTGATCATCCTTAACAGAAACCCAACTTCTGTCTTGAAAAGGATAGACAAAGTTCAATGGGTACCAACAAGTTATGGAAATGATTATGGAAATCTAAATCAAAACTCCCATAATGTTTAGTGTTGGATTCTGCATGAACAAAGGATGGATAAAAATCCTTAATAAGTCTAAAAACCCTAAAAGGTGTCTCACAGAAACACCTTAAGTGACTTACCAATATGAGTATGGAAATCAGGCCGTTTCCTAGGAAAGTAAGACCGCTTTCTAAGTAGACTCATGAACCAGGATTTAAGCACATGGCCATTAACGTGCTGAGCAATACAGAACACTCTAACTATGGAATACAGCATGTGTGATTATTCCGGTTTTATCATTAAGGGATACTTGGTTCAAGATTCGTTCACCATTGAATCTCGATAGAACATTGAATGGTTTACACTAAGTAAAAGTTCAAATCCAAAAGATACTTTTATTTATGTGTTGTTTCCACGATGATGCAAAACTTGATCTTAGAACTACGTAGGCTTGATCCCACTTGGGTATGTAGGAATTCACACTAGTGACTCAGCCGTAGATTGTTGTAAATTTTCAAAACATTGTTTTGGGTATGAGGTTTGTTTTTTAAGAGAGAAGAAAGAAGGAAGAAGGAATGGGCAAAATTTGTTTGTCCCACATCATGAAATAATCAAGAGCTTGCCTCTATATATGCAAAGGCATGATGTATTATAATAAAAGAAAGAAGAGAAGGAGAGAAAAGGAAAGGGGCCTTGAGCATGAACTTGACATAGATAATAATATTTAAAATGTCAAAAGATGGGGCTTGGGCCTTGGGGCTCTTGGGGTCTCGTGATCCATTAGGTCGCAAAACAAACCAGACAACAGGCCAAAACTCAACCAGTCGACCGTTTTGTTCTCTGTTTGAAAACGGTCGACCGGTGACTTTTGGGCAGTCGACTGGTTTCATCCCAAAGGGAAGGGATGCGACGTTGTTCGGACGGAAATGGCCGTTGCAAACAGTCGTGACGTTTCTCTGAAAGGACACCTCTTCGTTTGTTATAAATAGCAACGCCCAGAAATATTTCAAAAAACTTTGAATACATCTTCTTCTTCCTGTATTAATCTGCAACATCAGTAAAGCGTTTCTAACGCTGTCGTTCTCTGTAACACCTTACAGGTGTTGCAAATTCCAGAAACTACTGCAGATTTGTTCTCTTCTTCTTCTCTTTATTCTTCTTCTCTACTTGCATCATCAAATACCAAATTTAAGAGTGTTCTTGGTCGGATCAAAATCGTACAAATTTTGAATCCGATTACGCTGTTTCAAGGCTTCATTGAATCCTGAAGTCAATAGTTCGATAGCCCTTTTGTACCTGGTGGGTTGAACTATTGTCTGAAAGAATTTGTTATGCAAATCCTTGAAATCAGAAGTACGGCAATCATTCTCCTCCATTAGCGTCTCAAACCACAAAATCCCCAACATGTGTTTTCGCTTTAGGTCCAAAATTTATACAATGGAATTTAGAAATTTAGCAAATTTGGATAAAATTCTGTGTTTCTAATTTTTCTGGTTATCTCAGTAATGTTATAGGTTTATTGGGAAGTTTATCATTGTAATTATATTTGCAAATCCGGATTATATTAGTAACTTTAAAAGTTTTATTGATATGTTTTATAAATACAATTAAGGAAAGTCGGGATATAAATACGGATAGGTATCAAAATGCAACAATTAAAGAAAGGGATGTTTTAAGGACCCCTTGATTTAAGTCTTCCTAATACCATGTCAAAAAGCCATTAAATTTACCAGTTATTTTTCATATAACCATGAACAGTTTAGGAGCTTCAATTACTTACCAAAATTTATCAGAAATATATATAAATACTCACGAGAGAAGCACAAAATTTTTCATAAATTTTGTTGGTCCATACTATCAGTATTGACTAAATCAAGTCAAAGGAATGATATTGAGCTTCAAACAACTATCTAGATTAGAAAATTTATTTGTTATTAAAGAAAAAATAATTTCCTTTCTCTTTATGAACTTAAAACAACCCTATAATAGCATACGTATCTAAAACTGTATTTTCTTCCAATTTTATGAATTATTACAATTTAACAATTATTTTTCTAGAAATTCATAATTATTTTACATATTCAAGTTTGAAAGCTGTTACGATTTACATATTTGAAATGGAATTCATTTCTGCATATTTTTTTTTGAAAAGTAGCAGAAACTAACAAACTCAAAAATTTTGTTTTAAAAGATGTTGAATATAATCAACAATGTCCTTCCACTTGTCAGAAAATAACCTATTGATTATATTCCATTGTTTGATGGTAAAGTGTTGAGCGCTGAGATAATTTATGATATCTAAAGGCATATAATTTAATTAAATTTTGACTAATTGTGAATAGTTTTAGGAAGAACTAATAATGATGTCCTTGGTATTTCAGTTATTGTTTAAATTAAATTCAAATTATAATCATATAATTATGTTGCTTCTTGCATGAGGGGGTACTACTTTTTTTAATCATGTAATGCGTTCTCCTTGCTTACAACACTACCTTTATGTCCCCGTTTCTAACCTGAAACCTAGGCAACTTCTATGGTCCAGGACATTAAGACTTAACAAAACCAAATTTGATTGTTTTTTTGATAATATTCTAAGTCTGTGCAAGCCACTTCCTTATACGATCCCATAAATGATTACAAGGCAGGTACAACATAGATGACAACTCTCATTTAAAGTTGGAAAAAATATGTATGTATTTGTCTATGTGTGTGTGTGTATATTTGGATAAGTTTGTGTGTTTTGTATTTGGACTAGATTTTATTTGCAGTCCATGTGCTGGCAACAGGGAAACTCACTTGAATTTTAAGTTTGTTATGTGACAGTTTACTCTATTACCATTTAAGGGACAATATACTTGTCTTTGTTGTTATTGCTAGGAAATTGTAGCTCATTGTTACCTTGGTACTTAATAAGTCTAAAACATGCATATTTGAATGTTGTCTCATGGCTCGCTCATTATGTGTGCTACAATCATAGTGTTTATGTTGTCAATATCAACTATTTTCTATCAGTATCCACTTATGTGTGTGTGTGTGTGTGTGCAGGTTCGATCACTAGTCTTGCATCTGGTCTGCTTGGTCTATCAGTTGGTATGGCTTTTGGAGTGCTAAAATCCCAGTTTGTGGTATATTTTGTCATTTTTTTTCAAATCTCATGGCAGTTACATATATGCTAAGCTTTATTTCCGCATTTCACTACCATGCTAAATGTCCATTGGAAATTGCTTGATTTTATATTTTATAAACCATTCATTTTGATATTTTTTTTAAAATGGTCTTCCACTAGAATTCCTGCGTAGTGTTGTTCTTTAATGCAATTAAACAATTAGTTGCTGATTATTGTTGCTTCTAATTGCAGTCAACGTGTTCTGGGGAAAAAAGGTCATTTTCGTCATGGTTAATTCTATGTCAGTGTGTCTCACATGAAAAATGTGACACAAGATAGATTCTTTCCTTTTTTAGTGTAACCAAAATAAAGTGATCAGAGCATGATTTGTAGAGACTGTCGTGGATAGTTTGCTCTGTCTACTCGGCATAGCTGCAAATTTTATTTACTCTGTAAATGAATATGTAGTGTGTTGTGTGCACATGCTTGATGAATTGTCTCTACCCGAGTCTTTCGTTCTTAGTATTTAATCTAAAATAACCTCAGATCTTTCACTCTTTATCTGAAGTAACCTTTTTATCATATGACTTCTAGACACAGTATAAATAGGTATCGTTATATTACTTTTAAATACCTCTAAATTAATTTGGTGTTATTTTGTTTCCAAGCAGCGTTGGAAACAAGTCAATTCTGTTATTTACGCTTTAGCGATCAGGGTTGATGGTTTATATAAAAGGGAAATCAGTCGTTATAAGTGATGAGTCGGAGGTATCATCATTTTCAGCTACCAAGTGTAATACATGCTATTCAACTGATATTCAGTAAAATTAGATCACAATTGTTGTTTTCATAAAGTAGGGACATTTGGCTCTCATTAACAGTAAATCTTGTTCTTAATAATTTATGGTGGAAGGGGAGCTGTTGTTCCTGCATGTTGACCACCTAGCTCTAATTTTCTACCCTCCCAAAATGAAAAAAAATGGAATATTAAAATAGTTACCGAGTTCTTTATGATAAGTTGTTAAATATATTATGTTAATAGATCCTGATGCTCATAACTTGTATTTAGTCACTTGCACTAATAATTGCACGTCTTGTTTCCCATCTCAATACAGATTTACGTGCTTGTCAACTACGGTTGATCAATATTTCAAAAAAAAAAAAAAAAAAAGAAAGCCAATGAAATTCATTAGTGAATCAAGTTGAACATCAATTGTTTATAATGATCAAATAATGAAAACTGCAATGTTACTAGTTGAAAGAAATACACATAAACTTACCCCCATTGTTGTTTTCCTCAAAAACTTGTATATATCAATAAAGAGAGCTTCTGCTAGTTGCAATATTTTTGTGTGGTCCTTGGCACTATGGCAGAAAAATGTTTACAAAGCAAACTATACTATATCAACTTGTATACTGTAGACGATGTGCTATTTTATCTGACTGTTGTTCATTTTAAATATACATGTCTTATCGGAGTTTCAGCCTTGTTCACCTTTTTGCAGAAAGAAAAGCGAGTTACCTTGGCATCACCTAAGGAGAGACAAAAAGAGAAATGGCCAGGGTTTTAAGCAACTCGGCATCTGAAATTAAAATCTGAAGTACAAGGTTGTGCTTTTCGGCATTAGACAGAAAACTTCTATAATGCAATACTATTTTTATTTTATTTCTAATAATAATACTTCTATTTTACAATGGTTAAATGAGCATTCTCTATTTGCTACATACATTTGTTACTACTAATACAAAGTATGATACTTGCTGTTTAAGTGCGCTTTCATAACATAGATTTCAGTCTTAACTGCCAATTATCATCGTATTGTATTATACAATTTACTTTTAGCTCTATGCCATGGTGCTTTTTAACTTATCTTAAACTTGTAGCTGGAAAAGGGCACTAATGTGACTTGTATATTTTTGCATGTTTCTATCTCCATATTCTATATTTTAGTTTGTTGGAACGGTTTTTTCACTATCGCTCATGCACTTGATCTCTGGTGTGCTGATCATCTTTCCATCATTAATTATATGGTGCACTGGTTTTTTCTCTGCAACTTTATTTATGCATGATATAGTAACTGCATTTTCAACTGAAAAGGCAAGATCTTTCATACAAAACGAGTTGGGTGCTTCAGTTGTTGTACTATTTAAGGAATTTGAAGATCAACCAATAGTCACAGCTAGTCTTGGTCAGGTGTTTGCTCCATAGCTTTTTTATTGTATCAATAATAAATATGAAAGTTTTACATAATCATTTATAATTCAATTCACATTGCTTTTTTCTCTAAAAAAAAAATATGTATTCATTGCCGACATATGTGAAAGGAATTAAAAAAAAATATGTGTTTGACACAGCAAGAGCTTGCTTGCTACTTGACACAACAAGCTTACTTGTTCTTTCACATCAAGCCCAGGCTTACGGAAATAGCAAGTCTTCTTGCTATATCAAATAGCAAGCTCAGGCTTGTGGAAACAGCAAGCCAGCTTGCTGTGTCAAACACCAAGCAAGCTTGTTGTTTTAGCAAGCCCGACATGACCTCTTAGGAAACTATATTTCTTTGTTTTGTTGCTTACAAGTTGCATCTTCTTCTTTTTTTCATAATGCCTTTGTTTTGTTGCTTACAAGTCACATCTTCTTCTTTTTTTGTAGGTTTCGATGACATGTGTGAAACAAACAAGTTCTTATGCTTAGGTTTGTTTACAAGCATGTACTGGTTTGTATTTGTTCATTTCACTAACTTTGTGAAAGATTTAGGTGGTTTTGAAGATGTAGTAAATTGTTACAAGAGAATGTTAATGAAAATTTATGAAATGTAAATGCAATCTATTGATATTCATTTGTGGTATTCTAAAATAAATGCTTGTGTTGATCATTGGTATTCTAGTAGGATAATGTATTATTTTGTAATTTTTTTAAAATTAGATACGACTTATGGTCGTATCCAATTTCCAAATAGATAGACCAATGAGCCATATCTCATTATCAATTTGATACGACCATGAGCCGTATCAATTTTAAAATTAGATACGGCTCAAAGCCCTATCAATTCATGAATTTGATATGGCTTTGAGCCGTATCAAACCATGAATTTGATACGGCTTTAAGCCGTATCAATCTATGAAATTGATAGGGGTTAAGCCCGTATCTAAGTAACAAAGACGTCATTTTTTGATACGGCCTAGAGCACTGCCAAATCTATTTAGATACGACCATAAGCACTTCCTAATTGGCATTTCTGGTGGAGTGGCAGTTCGTAATTTTCTAATATGAATTTCAAACTGACATATGGAATTGGGTATATGTTGGAAATCTTTGAAACAAGAATCCTCTTTGTTAACCAAACTATGGAATTGGCTAAAATCCAATGATTTCGAAATGATTTTGAAATGTATTGTGGTTTTACATTGCAGTTCATCACATATTCGATTAGTTGTGATATATCTTTTTGGTGGCTGAAAATTTATTCTCTTGCTTAACACCCTTCTTTGAGACATACGAGCTCAAAGGTTATGTGATTAATAGTGACTGATCATATGTGTGAATTGCTGATGTGAAGTACTATAGATTTGATTATACTTGTGATTATGTTGTGAAATGATTTTCCCTACTTCGGGATATAAAATGGTTTAGTGTGTGGCTAAAGATTCGGGTGACCCGAGAGCGACTAAAAGTATGGGCTGGATCCAGTGTCTTAGAGTGAGTGGTCAGTAGTGTAGCCTGCTCCATGCGTGGTAGGTGCATATATATATATATATATATATATATATATATATATAGGTGCGCATACTACCCTGTCTGAGGGAAGATTCCCGATATTTGGTTGCAGACTTGTCTGTATGCATTGTTATGTTTCGGAAATCATATTTCCAAACGATTTGGTTTGAGATCCCGAAGTGAAATCTACTTTGATATAAAAGTTAGATATGTATTTCGAAATGGTTTGAAATAGAAATCGAGAAATAAAGTTCAAAGAAATAATTTCTGTAAATTGAATTTGATTTGGAAAATCTAAGTGTGGTGATTAATCTAAATGGGTGGATTGGGATATTGCATGTTGATAGATGCATAGTAGATCCATATCTCAATAACTGATTGTTGTTTATACATTGGCATTCATGGAGGTAAACCTATTCCGCGTTAGCGGCGTGGTCCTGTGATTTGTCTTATCATTTATATAAGTTAATTTTAACTGTAGAGTTTCTCACACCAGTCCCATGACTGACTCGTAGTTTGCTTTTCCCTTGCAAACTCGGGTGCCCCTATTTTCCACACGGACAGTCAAATGGTTTGTTTTGTAGATATTTATTTATTGAGCAGGACTCTGGATTGAAGCTAAAAGTTGTGTCCAGGCATTGATAGTCTTCCGCTATGTTAGTTTATCTGTTTCCGCTGTGCATTGTATTACATTTGATGTAAATTAATCTTCCGCTGTATTATTTTCGATATACTCTGATATATTCTGTACTCTGATATAACATTATTATGATGTTTATAAAAGTCTTCTGTTATTTGTTCCGATGTGTTGTATGCCCAGAGTTAGCATATCCGAGTTTTGAACGGTCTTGGGCGTCGAGCTTGAGTGTGATGCATATGTGCTTGGTTTCATGGGTTATGGTCTGATTCTAGGGATGGATTGGCTAGCCACATATAGTGCCATTATAAACTGTGAAAGGAGGGTCGTTAGACTTTTGACATGCAGAGGGAGGACTCTCGAAATTTCTTGTGACCCAAAGGGGTCTGTTATGCTTAGTTTCCTAGAATTGCTTGATGCTTCTGTTAATGATTTGCGATCTGTACTTATTGTCTGTGAGTATTTGGATGTTTTTAAGAAGATTAGGAGCTTAGCTCCAAGGCAAGAGATTGATTTCCAGATATACTCGATGGAAAATGCAAAGCCATTCACATTGCATGTGCGCCACATGGCTCCTAGGGAAATGAGGGAACTAAGCAAGCAAGTAGGGGAGCTACTTGAGAAGGGGTTTATTAGGCGAAGCATATCAAAATGGGGTGCTATGGTCGTCTTTGCAACTAAGGAGGATGACTCGCTACGCTTATGTGTGCATTACAGGGAGTTGAATAAGCTCACTAAGAAGAATAGGAACCCACTTCCGAGGATTGATTATCTGTTTAACCAACTTGTTGGTACATCTGTTTTCTCTTAGTTCGACTTGGCCACGAGTTTTCATCAGTTGAGGGTGGCCGAGGACAGTATAAACAAGACTGCTTTCAGGACACAAGATGGTTTCTTTGAGTGGCTAGTCATGCCATTTGGGTTGACAAATGCACCCACGTATTTTGTGATCATGATGTCTAGGGTGTTCAAGGACTTTCTGAATAAGTTCATTATGGTCTTTCTAGATGACATTCTGATCTTCTCGAAGAGCAAGGAATTTCATGCCCTACATGTAGGAGAGCTTTTGAGGACTCTCCGAGCACACCAGCTTAAGGTAAAATTCTCCAAATGTCACTTTTGGAGAGAGGAAGTAAGATTTCTAGGGCTTGTGGTCTCTAAGGAAGGGATAACAGTGGATCCCACGAAAGTAGTTGAAGTTCAAGATTGGAAAGTTCCAAAGAACGCAATGGAGGTGAGGAGTTTTCTTAATTTAGTGCGCTATTATAGGAAGTTTATCAAAGACTTTGCAAAGATATCAGCCCTACTCACCAGACTAACGAAGAAGAATGTGACCTTTTCTTGGAGCATTGACTGTGAGGTTGCTTTTCAGCAGTTAAAGATGGCTCTGACAAAATCCCCAGTCTTGATTTTTCCTATTGGGAATAAAGTGTTCACGGTGTACACTGATGCGTGTGGTATAGGAATTGGTGTCATCTTGTCGCAAGAAGGAAAGGTAGTATGTTACGGTGGTAGATAGTTGAGAGTTCATGAGAAGTAATACCTAATATTGATTTGGAATTGGTTACTATAGTATTTGTGAGACGACGCCAAACCCCGTACTGACGGCAGCAAGGGTAATCCGTGGAATATAACACAGAAACAGATAACAGCAGAACGAAATTAAATAAATACACCAGATAATGAACAATAGAATATACTGGATAAAAGTAATCATCAGAGTTACACAGTATACAGGATCTTACTTAGTACAAATACAGTTCAGCTATACATAAATGTCTACAGCGGAAATAAACAAAATATGTACAATAGGAGCTAAACAGCTTAAAAAGAGATAAATGATAGAATCCATCTTCAGCTCCAGCTATCCAGAAAGAACCAGCTAAACCTGAGTACAAGGCTGCCCGTGTAGAAAAAGGGGCACCCGAGTTTGAAAGTGAAACAAACTACGAGTCAGTCATGGGACTGGTATGAGAAATCTACTCAACACATATATAATTTGGCAAATCACAGGACCACGCCACTTTCGTGGAACGGGTTTACTCCATCGGATTGCCAGTGCTTTAAAACAAATCTTTCTTTTAAACATCGCTGTAATGACCCGTATTCTACATGTCATAGGATCGTAGAATATTTATTTCTTTCCCATATGAAGTCGTATTGTCATGTAACTTTGGGAAACATCTATTAGAGTCATTTCCCATGTTCATGATTTTTGTCGATTTTTAAATGACCATTTTGCCCATAGTTGGTACTGTTTTGGCCATAACTTTTGATTGGAAAGGAATTTTGACCTGAAACCACTTCCATTAGATTCGTTTGATGGTTTCTCTTTCCGTAGAGTGGTTACAATAGCCAAACGGACTTACCATTTAGGAAATATGGCTGAAACAAGGTTTGGAGGGTGAAAATCTGCTTAACCGGGCCAAATTGGGTGATTAGTGAGTAGGCCCATAACCCATTTCGGGATTAGGGTTATGGGAGGGCTGAAATGAGATGGAGAATCATTCCATTTCGGTTTTCTAGCCTCCACTTATCACCAAGGATCCCTAAAAATGGCATCCAACCTCTAAATCACCTCCAAATCACCTTTAGGTTAAGGATTTGGCTTAGCAACCCCTAATCGAGGAGGATCTTCACCAAATCAACAAAGGAGCTGCTGGTTGGTATTTAAATTCGCATCAAATCAGAGAATCATTTCAGATCTTAGTTTATTTTGTGGCTAAGGTGAGTGATTTGCTTAGTTTTGCACTAATTATGGCTAATTAGGGGTAATTAGTGTTAATTAGCGAATTTAAACATGATAAAATTCTGGAAAAATGTTTATAAAATTCGGAATGATGTTTTAGACCTCTGATATGAATTTGGGTTAATTTGGTTAAGATCTGCTAATCCTATCATCAGTTTCACCTAAACATGCTTAAGGGGAAATATGGGATTTTGGGTATGTTTGATCCATTTTTACCTATCATATTGATGTTTTGATATTTGTGGTTGATTATGCATGTTGCTATGACTGTATGAAATGCTATGTGACTGTTTAGAATAGTTGGAATGGTCGAAAACGCCGTCGAGGGGCGTAAACAGCTCGCTGGACAAGGTGCAGGGGTTCGGATCGCATAGGGGGTTGAGGGACGATCGGATCGCCCTATGGGATCGTGGGGGCATCCCCACGAGTCGAGTCACCTCCTCCGAACCGAACCGTCTGTGCAAGGCCCACGAAGCGAATCGATGCAGCGTCGTGCCAAACTGAAGTACTCCGATCCGGATCGCGAATAAGCATTACGACCCGATCCGTCCATGAAGGGTGAGCACGATCCGTTGACCTGGAGAAGGGCGTCCAATCCGAACCGCTTGAAGAACCACGATCCGATCCGTATGGGGTGTTCCGATCCGAATCAGGAAGAGGAGCCACGAGCTGGAGGACCACGACCCGATCCGATGCAAGAGGCGCGACCCGATCCGAATGCAATGGCCGATCCGATCCGATGAAGAATGTGAAGGCTGATCCGATCCGATCCGATGGTGATGACCAATAACCCGAGATGCAAAGGTAGTCCAAATGGAAGTTAGAGCTCAGGATCCCAGAACCAGCTGGGAACCAGTGAGTTCACTTCATGGTTGGACTTTGCTGCGGGACGTGTGCTAAGGAGTTGTCGACGTTCATAACTTCGATTCACCACTAAAAAGGAATGATGGGCAACTTATCAGTGCAGTAGGGTCATTACGACCTGAGGGGCAAGGTGATGGTAGCAAGACTACGTTATCAGTGCAGTAGGGTCATTATGACCTGAGGGGCAAGGTGATGCGTAGTAAGACTATGAGCCAGCGCAGATGGGGTGAATAACTCCATGGGGCAAGTGGACATGGTAAGGATTGGTAAGGCTATGAGCCAGCGCAGATGGGGTGAATAACTCCATGGGGCAAGTGGACATAGCGAGGAATTAGTGGCTACGTTATCAGTGCAGTGAAGCCATTTATGACTTCATGGGGCAAAGTGATTGTAGCAAGGAATGTTGGGTGATCGAAGTGGTGAATATCGTATGCTTTAGGCACTGAGTGAGAGATGTGAGGATGGATGCTATGCTTGATTGTTTGCCATCATTATGACATGCACACCTCCCTCACCTCCGTATCTTTACACTGTTTGATATGACACCTTAGAGTGTTGTACAGTATGTAGTGTTAACTCTTTGGTTGCAGGTCCAGGTTCAGGTATGTTTTAGTCTACCTGTTATTGTTTACTTTAGATGCTTATCGCTCATACCAGGCTTTATGTCTGACCCAGAGTTTTATGTCTCCTCTTATTACTCTGGGTGCTCACACGAGCAGACTAGAGACAGGTTAGCTGGTGATGCGCGAGTAGCGGATTCGGAGGCGGGCAGGAGGCTTCCACGTATGACATATATATACACATTCTCCCTGTATCGTTGACGGTCGCTACTTGGGCATTAGTAGTGTACCTCGCTTATCTTACTTTACTTTGAGACAGTTTGAAAGTTGTAATAAGCTGTGTTCTGAGTTTCCGCTGCTATGATGTTTAGTTCTGATTTTCAGCTTATACACTGTCTCTCCTGTTTTATGTCAAGTATATTATTATTATATTTTGTTCTATGCGCTGTGAGACATTCTACAGGTTATGTGTTAGTTCTTCACCTTCTTTCTTTTCTTATGACGACCGTTCCGTGCCAGTCGGACATGTGTACAGCGCACTTTTGGAGTAAATGTCGGTTGGTGCGGGGCGGGCCGTCACAATCGCTATGCTTTTTATAAAAATGAAGCTGTTATAAGACTCAGTTCCCATCACACAATGCAACGCAAACCGGAGGATAGAGTTTTTACCTTATAACGGCCAAAATATGCTTGATACGAATAAAACAAAGGCATTTGATATTATTGCTAGTGTGTACATGTTTTGAAAACAATTTCAAATCATAACTATCAATCATAGACGGCATGGGTACCATATATCATGTCGCCATATATATATACAATCAAAACCGCACAGTCACGTAATTGGAAATTGGATTTCCGTCATGAACCAAGGAAAAAGATAGTCCTTACCGAATTCGAGACTGCCTAGCCCGAGTCTCAGGATCAGAACGCATCGACCCTTGGATCATCAGGGCCGGTCCACACGGAGTGGATTAAAATGCCTGAGCGCTACGTTTCGCCGCCCTTTGGGGGCGTAAGCGAGCCAACAAGTGACTCCATCGGACCCGGATCGTCCGATCTAACCGAGGCGCCTCGCAACAGCAACAACCACATAGGTGAAAAGTATATAAATGTCAGGGCTGGTAGGTCACTGACACCACCCTATCTAGGAGGAAACGCAGGCCCTCCCTGATGTCCTCTCCCGTTTCTGGTTCATACCGGGGTGTGAGGCTCGGGATTTTACGTTATACACAAAGCTACGCCACACAGGCGATGCTTTGATCATCACCACAAGACTTTGCTTTTCAACAGAAGCCCTGATCACTGCATCTTAGCATGCCACACAGGCAATTCATGCCATGCGACTGATATCCATCGATATACAACCTCTGAGCTCGTGCGTCTCAGAGAAGGGCGTTAAGCAAAAGAATAAATCCTCCGCCGCCAAACAGATGTATATTTAATAGAGATCAATCAACACAGAATAAAATCCAATGTCAGACACACAGTCCATTTACAAGTCCGTTCTGGGTCTGAACGAAACCGGAGGCACTAAATACCTCGCAAACCCATCGATCACCACGTACGTCTGGACGATCACCACTCATTATCCATATTTCGGGATGCCTCCCAATTAGGACCTCGGTTACATTCCAAACGAGGTGAAGATCTCCGGTCTTCGACCACCGTCTTCATCTTCGACTTTCAATCGTCGGCCAATTATTTGAAATGAGAATTAACTCGGCCTTTTCAAATAATTCACGTATATTTAGAATTTCAAATCAATTTATTTCAATGGTTAAATCATTCGACAACACCAATTTTGTTCTTTAATGTAATTTTCACACCTAACACATTCAACCATCAAACACCACATAAATCGAGCAAATTCAGTTTATTTCCACTCCATATCGTTTATGATATCTTATAACGATTTATCGCTATTTTTATTTATTTTAAAATAGCCAATTTATTCAAAACGATGCTTCGGGCCATAACGCGACCGTGGCGCTGCTTTTCTTCAGATTTGATTTACACATATCTGAAAATCTAACCGTTGGATCTTTACAAAATTTACGTCATTAGAAAGGTCTTTTCAAAACAAATCCAACGGTTCCAGTTTCGGGAAAATCTGACGGTCGGATCTCCCGGTACAATCGTTTGAAGTTTCGACTTCAAAATACGAACTGCAGCGTCGTTATTCGATTAATTATAATAATATTTATATTTATATATATATATATATATATATATAATCGTTTCTGGTGCTGTTTTTCTTCAGATTTGAATTAAACATTCCAGACAATCCAACCGTTGGATTTTTACAAAGTTGGTGCCGTTGGAAAGATTTTTCCAAAGCGAACCCAACGGTTGAGGTTTCGCGAAAATCCAATGGTGGGATTCCCCGCACTAGTTGTTTGAAATCACGGTTTCAAAATACGAACTGCACGGCTACGTTTCGTTTTAATTTTATTTATATTTATATATTTATATAAATATAGTTCATTCAACAATTTCAATATCGTTTTCACTTCAAATATTTCACTAACGCCTTAAAATTTTGGAAAATTTCGCCATAACCTCCTTTGTACGGGGAGGGGTTTGGAAATTTATTGGGCCGTGTTAGGTACCCAATAAATCCTAAAAAGCATTCACATATTTATAGTGATATATTCTGGTGTTTACGGGGGAGCATGTATAGATAATCACTCCAGAGAATAAATTCTTGTCCCCCCGTTTCCGTGTGGAAATAAATAGTCCATGTGCCGTATCTAATAACTAGAGAGACGTGATTATTGTCAACTCCAGACCCGTGTGGGGTTTTTATTAATCTGGCAATTTATCGTTATATTTTATAGAGTCCATATCAGTCATCAGTTCAACCTATAGTATATAATCATCGCCATACAAGCCTCTCGCTCGTATGGTAAATCTTCCACCTCGTCACACAAGCTCCAATTGCTTATGTGGAATATGATGAAGTATGCCTATCGTCAAGAAGTATGCCATGTAGCGTAGTTCAAATTTAATTGTTACTATCCTATGGCGATATTTATTATTTCACACAGAATAACCAGCACTCCGCATCCAATGGCATTCACAGGAGTTGATATAAAAATAAAATTGCGCAGCCAACTCATCAAGGCTTACCTATTTGTCGGGCACGCAAATAATTTCTTTACTCTACAGCTAATCCATTTTTCCTGTTCAACACATGTATATATATGCAGAACAAAGCCAATAATAATATTTCTAGCAAACTATTATTTATTTCAACACGTGTGTATTTTTATCAAAGCGTATACATGACAAAAGAAATATTTTTATCATCAAAAATATTTATTCAACACGTGAATGTTTTTAACACTTAATATTCACAATAAAAATGTAGTTTTTATTGCCTATTCATTTTATTTTAAAATACGATAACATTCAACACATGAATTTCAACTCGACGAACGAATTTCAATTCAACACATGAATATTCTCTATAGTTTGTATATATATAAAAATGTGATTTTTATCGCTAAACTATTTGTTTAAATTCAAATAATATTCAACACATGAATTTCAACTCAACGAATGAATTGCAACTCAACACATGAATATTCTCTATAGTTTGTATATATATAAAAATGTGATTTTTATCGTTAAAACTATTTGTTTAAATTCAAATAATATTCAACACATGAATTTCAACTCAACGGATGAATTGCAACTCAACACATGAATATTCTCTATAGTTTGTATATATATAAAAATGTGATTTTTATCGCTAAACTATTTGTTTAAATTCAAATAATATTCAACACATGAATTTCAACTCAACGGATGAATTGCAACTCAACACATGAATATTCTTTCAACATATGTAATTTATTCCAATGAATGAAAATTATTCTAACACATGTATATTTCAGAAAATTTCGGCAGCATAACAGCAGGGTAGTTAAAACCGGGACCGTCCCTAGTACGGCTCCTCGCTCTACCTTAAAACCTCGCGGTTTTTGACAATGGGGATCATGCATCTAGTTCGCACGTAGGCGGCATGTATATATTTATTTCATTTCCACAAACTAATCCTATGTGGTTTCAACCAAATATTTCTCAACAACAAATGGGTATTTTTCAACCACAATCAATCAATATCAACCACAAACAATCCCAAACAAAACATTCACTATCAATCAATTTTCACACCAATCATAATCAATAAATATCGTCCATGGTTTGTGGACGAGGGGCGTATATATATATATATATATATATATATATATATATAGCAATTCACTTTTATTTCAACACATATATAATTTTTACAATGCATATATAACTTATACATCGAACGTACAACTTATACAACGCTTATACAAGAGGTGTACAACGCTTATATAACTCATACATCGACTATATAATTTATACATCGTCGTTTTTCCATATTGTTTATAAATTAGAAATCTCACATTGGGTTCCACTCCACCAAAAATAGCAGAAGGCTCAGAAAAATATGCGGTCTCTTCTAAAATGTAGAAGGCGTCCACACGGTCACGATGTTTCCTGTTTCATCGAATTTCGTTAAGAAACGAGCAAGATACGATTTTTCAAAGTTTGCAACACTTTTAAGGTGTTAAAATCACGAAGGTTTAATTCAGCCGTATACCTTCTTTAATAGCTCAAAACTAGGTCTTGAAATCTCGTTCAAACCGCGAAGTGTTGCCACGATCAGATCATCCAGCGTCGAAGAGCTCCGAGAGAGCTTCCCTGCGCCACCAGCCTCGTCCAGTTCGATGGCGGTTCTGGCCCACGGCGGCGACTCAAAGTCGGCCATTTCAGAGGCACTATTCGCGACGCTGGCGGGGCTTAGGGGGGTCAAGGCCTGGTCGGATGTGAAGAGGGGAGGGAGGCGAGTCAGATCCGGGTGGTGGTGGTCGCTGGCGTGGGCTGTGGCGGCGGCGGGGGAGGAGAGAAGGTGGAGTATCGGGGTTCATCGATCGCTGAGAGGGAACGAGGGTTTTTTATATATATATTTTTTTAAATTAATGAAATATAAGATCCTATTGGCCGATGCTATATTAAATTCAAAAATTGGGGTTTTCTTGGACGAACTCGAAATCCAACCCAACGACTGTCGTCCCTAGCGTTTTACCCCCATTTCGAACACAATGGGATATGTTTCGCAGGCCCATTCGACTGTTTCAATCAGTTTCCATTCAAATCAAAATATAAAACATTCAATATTTAATTTGAACGTACATTTCAATTTGCCAGGGCCACAAACTGATTCGAAAAATTCCAGAAAAATAAATCTAGCTATGTTTTGATGATACGGTCCCAACAAAACTAGTTTCGTCGAATTTTGAGACCGTTTGCAAAATGGCCCATTTTTGGTCGATCCAATTTAACTGTAATTGACCAAAACACATTTTCTTTTGCCATGCTCACATACTAGCTTCAAAAATTATGAAATTTGAAACCTAGCTATAACTTCACATCCCGGATCCAACAAAAGTGATTTCGTCGAATTCCGAGGTCGTATGCAAAATGGCCAATTTCACGGCCTATATAAATTCCATAGCGACCGTTCTGAAAATTCATTCGGCCATAACTTTTGCTTTCCGCTATGAAAATTCGATTTTTTCAGATTCGTTAGAAAGGTATTCACTAACAGATTTAAATATTTTTGGTTTCGCTAAAATCCGTTTTGTTTTGCACCCGGTATAGTCCGACAAAGTTTGAATTCAATTTTTGAAACTACATCGCCATTTCAGGCCTTGTTTATAATTATAATTAATTATATTCGTTTTCAATTGTCGATTCAAACTCAGTTTTCATCGCCATTATTTAAAATATTTATTTTAAATATTTAAAATCCATTATTTTAGCCAATTTAAAATTTTTAAATTGGTTTAGATTTTCTGGGTCGTTATAATCTCCCCCACTTAAAACTTTACGTCCCCGAAAAGGAACAAAGTCGAAAGTGGTTTGATAAACCTACAATCACACAACACAACCAACCAATTTGTTTTTAACCTTTCAAAAATATACTTATCAAATCCTATATTCCTTTAAAAATCATTCAGAGTATAGAACAAATAGTGCACATCCATGGGAAGAAAATAGCAACAGAATAGAGAATTAAATGGTAATGCAAAGTATGGTAAATGTACCTTGCACCGGAGTCAATCAGAGATATCTACTCGACATCTAGGATAAGCTTTCTGAATGCTCTCCTCAGTTTCCCAAGTACAATCTAATGGATCTCCACTCCATTGCACTTTGACTAAGTGAACCTTCTTGTTCCTCAGCTCTTTGGTTTCTTTGCCGATAATCTTTAGCGGCTCTCGTCTCACAGCTAATTCTGGAGTAATTTCAATATCCTGCTGAGCTGCTTCCTCCAGGATCAAGTCTGGATCATGAACGTGCTTTCGAAGTTGAGATATGTGAAATACATCATGAACTCCAGGCAACCAATCTGGCAATTTAACCCTATAAGCGAGAGTTCCGATCCGTTCCAGAATAGGAAACGGACCAATGAATTTGGGTGCCAACTTTCCAGTTTTACCGAACCGGATAACTCCTCTCATCGGCGATACTTTCAAATATACATAGTCGCCAACAGCAAAGGATATATCTCTTCTTCTTCTATCGGCATAGCTCTTTTGTCGGCTTTGAGCGGCCAGTAATCGCTTCTTAATGAAATCGACTTTGTCGGCGGCTTCTCGGATCATATCAGGACCCAACACAAGTCTGTTACCTGGTTCGACCCAACAAGCAGGAGATCGGCACGGTCTACCATACAATGCTTCGAATGGCGACATTGTCAGACTCGCCTGGTAGCTGTTGTTATATGAGAATTCAGCCAAATGCAGATGGTCTTCCCATGATCCACCGAAATCTATAACACAAGCCCGCAATAGATCTTCTAAAATTCGATTCACCCTCTCAGTCTGACCGTCTATCTGAGGATGATAAGCGGTGCTTAAGTTCAACTTCATTCCCAGCTCTACTTGAAATGCTTCCCAGAATTTGCTAGTGAATATTGTATCTCTATCACTGACTATACTGAGCGTCACTCCATGTAGTCTAACTATTTCCCTGAAGTATATCTGCGCCAGACTCTGAGCGGTTCTATTTGATCTGACAGGTATGAAATGGGCGGTCTTCGTGAAACGATCTACGATCACCCAAATGTTGTCATTCCCTTTTCTGGTTCTGGGCAGACCATCAATGAAATCCATTGAAATATGTTCCCACTTCCAACCTGGAACTTCCAGCGGTTGTAATAATCCAGCCAATTTCTGTTGGTCACTTTTGACTAGCTGGCAAGTAGGGCATCGGCTAACATATAATGAAATGTCCCTTTTCATCGACTTCCACCAGAAAGTGCGTTTGATGTCATTATACATTTTGCTTACTCCCGGATGGATACTGAGTTTTGACTTGTGGCATTCATCCAGAACTTCTTTTCGAAGCTCAGGAATGTTAGGGACACTGATTCGACCTTTGAGCCTTAGAATCCCATCATTATCAACATGAAAACTCGAGGGTTCGCCTTGTTGAATTATCTCTCTGATCTTCTGAATGAAGTGATCATTTTCCTGAAGAGTAGATATTTTATCTATCAATGAAGTCGCAATGATGAAACTGGCGATCATTTCATTCTTTCTGCTTAATGCATCAACCACGACATTGGCTTTTCCTGGAGTGTATAGAATTTCAAAATCATATGCTGCAAGAAACTCCAGCCAACGTTGCTGCCTCAGATTCAGGTCTTTCTGAGTGAACAGATACTTTAATGACTGGTGATCTGTAAACAGTTCAAATCTCTCACCCAGAAGATAGTGCCTCCAGATTTTCAAAGCGAACACAATAGCCAATAACACAAGATCATGAGTTACATAGTTTTTCTCGTGCGGCTTCAGTTGACGGGTAGCATAAGCAATTACTTGGCCCCTTTGCATTAACACTGCGCCAAGGCCTTCTCTAGAAGCATCAGTCCAGACTTTTAAATCCTGGTTGCCATCGATGATGGTTAACACTGGAGCAGTTGTTAATCTTAACTTTAGCTCTTCGAAAGCCTCCTCACTCTCTGGAGTCCATTTGAACTTAGAGTGCTTCTTCGTAAGCTTCGTTAAATGACCAGATATCTTTTAAAAGTTTTTAACGAACTTCCGGTAATAGCTAGCCAATCCAAGAAAACTGCGGACTTCAGTGGGGGTACTGGGTTGTTTCCAATTCTGAATAGCTGTGATTTTGCTTGGATCCACAGCAATTCCTTCTTTCGATACGACATAGCCCAGAAATTTCACTTCATCTTGCCAGAATATACATTTGGAAAACTTTGCTTTCAATACATTCCGTCTGAGGATTTCTAGCACTTGTTCCAAATGTTTTTCATGTTCGGCCTTTGATTTAGAGAAGATTAGAATATCGTCAATGAAAACCAGAACAAATTTATTCAATACTCCTCTGAATACTCTGTTCATCAGATCGACGAAGTAAGCTGGAGCGTTACATAAGCCGAACGGCATTACTAACCACTCGTAGAATAAGTCGGGGCCTCTGAACGCTGTCATTGGAACACACTCTTCGGCAATTCGAAGTTGATGGAAGCCTGTAGCTAGGTCCATCCTTGAGAATACTTGTGCGCCTTTTAATCAATCCAACAAATCATCAATACGCGGCAATGGATATTTGTTCTTTATCGTCTGTTTGTTCAGATCACGATAGTCCACACATAGCCGTAGAGTACCGTCAGATTTTGGGACAAACACCACCGCTGCACCCCAATCAGAGAAACTAGGCCTGATCAGACCCTTCCATACTAGCTGTCGTGTTTGATTGTCTAATTCCTCCTTCTCTTTCAAAGACATTCTTCGAATAGCGTGAACTACCGGCCTTGCATTGGGAACTAAAGCAATTTTGAAATCTATTTCTCTCTGCGGAGGTAAGCGAACAACTTCCTCAAACACATCCGCATAATTCTTGACAACAGGAATATATTTGATGAGGTCGGGAATATTCTCTGTGATTTCAGGGACATTCTCTATTTGGGCTGGAGAAACATTCAAAGCTGCCCAGAAGTCTTTTCTATTAGTATTCTGACCTTCACATGGTATGGTTATATAACTCCCTGATTTAATCTTAGCTCTAACAACTCTCTCGGCGCATCTAACCTCTGCTTCATATTTGGTTAGCCAATCCAATCCCAGAATAATATCGAATTCATTAAAATTCGTGACGACAGAGATAATAGGGAATATATAGCAAGAAAAAGCGACGGGTACTGCACAAATCCAACTGAGATTGATGGAACCCCCAACTGGATTTTGGACAGTCATTGGTTCCTTCAGCTTTTTCAAATTCAAATCTAGTTTCTTAGCTGCATCTTTGGCAATGAAACTTCGAGACGCGCCAGTGTCAAACAGTACTTTGACTGGAATGTTTTTGACAGTTAGCGTGCCTTCTAAAACATCTGGCCTTTCTTGAATAGCTGAGGGCCCAGACGCTTCTGCTACTTCATTTATATGTACTGTTTTGGACTTCTTAAATTGCCTGCAATCCTTTTCAAGGTGGCCAATCCGATGACATTGACAACATTTTCTATTCTCTTGAAACTGGTTATCGGGTTTAGACCCCTTCTTTCGTTTCCTCGAGGTTTTACACATCCTAGTCAGATGCCCCTGTTTATTGCAGTTAGAGCATGTGGCAGTCGTTGCCGGTTCCTTTTCAGATTTAGCCCTTTTTCTCTTGGCACTGGGCTTCTTACTGACATCAGACTTTGTACTGGCCTCTGGACGGTCAGTTTCAGACTCTTCTTTGTCACTACAACAAACTTCTTCTTCGTCGCGCAACATTCCTTTCTAATGGAGATCTTCATACTGATAAGCCATGTATATCATTTCAGAAAAAGGAAGCTTCACATTCCTCATTACACTATTCTGATATCTCCTTTGCAGGCCATGAATAAATCTCAGATTTTTCCTCTTTGGGTCTTGAATTAGATAAGAAGCAAAGTGAGCAAGTTCATTGAATTTCTTATGATATTCTCGGATGGTCATATCACCTTGTATTAGATAAGAAAATTCATCACATAATCTCTCGGTTGCTTCGGGAGGAGTAAATCTTTCCAAGAAAATCACTTTGAATCTGTCCCAGGTGATATCACCTTCTGGATTATCTTTAATAACTGAATCCCACCAAAACAAAGCTTCTTCTTTGAGTGCCCAAGACGCCAGTAATCTTTTCTGATCGTCTCTCAGCTTTAAACCCTCAAAGATTTTCTCTGTAGAACGAATCCAAGCTTGTGTTTCCATAATGGACTCCTTGCCTAAGAATGGCGATCCACCAAGATTTCGAAATCTCTTGAATAGAACTTCTATATCGGATTCTGGCTGCGGGAGCACAACTGGCTCGTTAGCTGGTCGAGCCATACGATTATTTCTTCTGTTCCTGTCACTCATTTTCTAGTGCGTCTGCAATTAGCAGACAAAGTGTCAGGTCAACAGAAAAGATATTTGAAAATATAGAGACAAATACTTGAATGTAAATGTGCCTATCGAGGTGTAATTTCATCCTGCTTTACTCATACTAGGATATTGCTAATCCTATCTGTATAGAGTTACCCGTCCGAGAACACTACTGGTTCTATTTCTGACGAGTTCGTTCAAATGTTATATTCCAGAACTAAGCTTAACCAAAGCTCTGATACCAAATTGAGACGACCCCAAACCCCGTACTGACGGCAGCAAGGGTAATCCGTGGAATATAACACAGAAACAGATAACAGCAGAACGAAATTAAATAAATACACCAGATAATGAACAATAGAATATACTGGATAAAAGTATTCATCAGAGTTACACAGTATACAGGATCTTACTTAGTACAAATACAGTTCAGCTATACATAAATGTCTACAGCGGAAATAATCAAAATATGTACAATAGGAGCTGAACAGCATAAAAAGAGATAAATGATAGAATCCATCTTCAGCTCCAGCTATCCAGAAAGAACCAGCTAAACCTGAGTACAAGGCTATCCGTGTAGAAAAAGGGGCACCCGAGTTTGAAAGTGAAACAAACTACGAGTCAGTCATGGGACTGGTATGAGAAATCTACTCAACACATATATAATTTGGCAAATCACAGGACCACGCCACTTTCGTGGAACGGGTTTACTCCATCGGATTGCCAGTGCTTTAAAACAAATCTTTCTTTTAAACATCGCTATGCTTTTTATAAAAATGAAGCTGTTATAAGACTCAGTTCCCATCACACAATGCAACGCAAACCGGAGGATAGAGTTTTTACCTTATAACGGCCAAAATATGCTTGATACGAATAAAACAAAGGCATTTGATATTATTGCTAGTGTGTACATGTTTTGAAAACAATTTCAAATCATAACTATCAATCATAGACGGCATGGGTACCATATATCATGTTGCCATATATATATACAATCAAAACTGCACAGTCACGTAATTGGAAATTGGATTTCCATCATGAACCAAGGCAAAAGATAGTCCTTACCGAATTCGAGACTGCCTAGCCCGAGTCTCAGGATCAGAACGCATCGACCCTTGGATCGTCAGGGTCGGTCCACACAGAGTGGATTAAAATGCCTGAGCGCTACGTTTCGCCGCCCTTTGGGGCGTAAGCGAGCCAACAAGTGACTCCATCGGACCCGGATCGTCCGATCTAACTGAGGCACCTCGCAACAGCAACAACCACATAGGTGAAAAGTATATAAATGTCAGGGCTGGTAGGTCACTGACACCACCCTAGCTAGGAGGAAACGCAGGCCCTCCCTGATGTCCTCTCCCGTTTCTGGTTCATACCGGGGTGTGAGGCTCGCGATTTTACGTTATACACAAAGCTACGCCACACAGGCTGTGCTTTGATCATCACCACAAGACTTTGCTTTTCAACAGAAGCCCTGATCACTGCATCTTAGCAAGCCACACAGGCAATTCATGCCATGCGACTGATATCCATCGATATACAACCTCTGAGCTCGTGCGTCTCAGAGAAGGGCGTTAAGCAAAAGAATAAATCCTCCGCCGCCAAACAGATGTATATTTAATAGAGATCAATCAACACAGAATAAAATCCAATGTCAGACACACAGTCCATTTACAAGTCCGTTCTGGGTCTGAACGAAACCGGAGGCACTAAATACCTCGCAAACCCATCGATCACCACGTACGTCTGGACGATCACCACTCATTATCCATATTTCGGGATGCCTCCCAATCAGGACCTCGGTTACCATCCAAATGAGGTGAAGATCTCCGGTCTTCGACCACCGTCTTCATCTTTGACTTTCAATCGTCGGCCAATTATTTGAAATGAGAATTAACTCGGCCTTTTCAAATAATTCACGTATATTTAGAATTTCAAATCAATTTATTTCAATGGTTAAATCATTCGACAACACCAATTTTGTTCTTTAATGTAATTTTCACACCTAACACATTCAACCATCAAACACCACATAAATCGAGCAAATTCAGTTTATTTCCACTCCATATCGTTTATGATATCTTATAACGATTTATCGCTATTTTTATTTATTTTAAAATAGCCAATTTATTCAAAACGACGCTTCGGGCCATAACGCGGCCGTGGCGCTGCTTTTCTTCAGATTTGATTTACACATATCTGAAAATCTAACCGTTGGATCTTTACAAAATTTACGTCATTAGAAAGGTCTTTTCAAAACAAATCCAACGGTTCCAGTTTCGGGAAAATCCGACGGTCGGACCTCCCGGTACAATCGTTTGATGTTTCGACTTCAAAATACGAACTGCAGCGTCGTTATTCGATTAATTATAATTATATTTATATATATATATATATATAATCGTTTCTGGCGCTGTTTTTCTTCAGATTTGAATTAAACATTCAAGACAATCCAACCATTGGATTTTTACAAAGTTGGTGCCGTTGGAAAGATTTTTCCAAAGCGAACCCAACGGTTGAGGTTTCGCGAAAATCCAATGGTGGGATTCCCCGCACTAGTTGTTTGAAATCACGGTTTCAAAATATGAACTGCACGGCTACGTTTCGTTTTAATTTTATTTATATTTATATATTTATATAAAAATAGTTCATTCAACAATTTCAATATCGTTTTCACTTCAAATATTTCACTAACGCCTTAAAATTTTGGAAAATTTCGCCATAACCTCCTTTGTGCGGGGAGGGGTTTGGAAATTTATTGGGCCGTGTTAGGTACCCAATAAATCCTAAAAAGCATTCACATATTTATAGTGATATATTCTGGTGTTTACGGGGGAGCATGTATAGATAATCACTCCAGAGAATAAATTCTCGTCACCCCGTTTCCGTGTGGAAATAAATAGTCCATGTGCCGTATCTAATAACTAGAGAGACGTGATTATTGTCAACTCCAGACCCGTGTGGGGTTTTTATTAATCTGGCAATTTATCGTTATATTTTATAGAGTCCATATCAGTCATCAGTTCAACCTGTAGTATATAATCATCGTCATACAAGCCTCTCGCTCGTATGGTAAATCTTCCATCTCGTCACACAAGCTCCAATTGCTTATGTGGAATATGATGAAGTATGCCTATCGTCAAGAAGTATGCCATGTAGCGTAGTTCAAATTTAATTGTTACTATCCTATGGCGATATTTATTATTTCACACAGAATAACCAGCACTCCGCATCCAATGGCATTCACAGGAGTTGATATAAAAATAAAATTGCGTAGCCAACTCATCAAGGCTTACCTATTTGTCGGGCACGCAAATAATTTCTTTACTCTACAGCTAATCCATTTTTCCTGTTCAACACATGTATATATATGCAGAACAAAGCCAATAAATATATTTCTAGCAAACTATTATTTATTTCAACACGTGTGTATTTTTATCAAAGCGTATACATGATAAAAGAAATATTTTTATCATCAAAAATATTTATTCAACACGTGAATGTTTTTAACACTTCATATTCACAATAAAAATGTAGTTTTTATTGCCTATTCATTTTATTTTAAAATACGATAACATTCAACACATGAATTTCAACTCGACGAACGAATTTCAATTCAACACATGAATATTCTCTATAGTTTGTATATATATAAAAATGTGATTTTTATCGCTAAACTATTTGTTTAAATTCAAATAATATTCAACACATGAATTTCAACTCAACGAATGAATTGCAACTCAACACATGAATATTCTCTATAGTTTGTATATATATAAAAATGTGATTTTTATCGTTAAAACTATTTGTTTAAATTCAAATAATATTCAACACATGAATTTCAACTCAACGGATGAATTGCAACTCAACACATGAATATTCTCTATAGTTTGTATATATATAAAAATGTGATTTTTATCGCTAAACTATTTGTTTAAATTCAAATAATATTCAACACATGAATTTCAACTCAACGGATGAATTGCAACTCAACACATGAATATTCTTTCAACATATGTAATTTATTCCAATGAATGAAAATTATTCTAACACATGTATATTTCAGAAAATTTCGGCAGCATAACGGCAGGGTAGTTAAAACCGGGACCGTCCCTAGTACGGCTCCTCGCTCTACCTTAAAACCTCGCGGTTTTTGACAATGGGGATCATGCATCTATTTCGCACGCAGGCGGCATGTATATATTTATTTCATTTCCACAAACTAATCCTATGTGGTTTCAACCAAATATTTCTCAACCACAAATGGGTATTTTTCAACCACAATCAATCAATATCAACCACAAACAATCCCAAACAAAACATTCGCTATCAATCAATTTTCACACCAATCACAATCAATAAATATCGTCCATGGTTCGTGGACGAGGGGCGTGTATATATATATATATATTTATATATAGCAATTCACTTTTATTTCAACACATATATAATTTTTACAACGCATATATAACTTATACATCGAACGTACAACTTATACAACGCTTATACAAGAGGTGTACAACGCTTATATAACTCATACATCGACTATATAATTTATACATTGTCGTTTTTCCATATTGTTTATAAATTAGAAATCTCACATTGGGTTCCACTCCACCAAAAATAGCAGAAGGCTCAGAAAAATATGCGGTCTCTTCTAAAATGTAGAAGGCGTCCACACGGTCACGATGTTTCCTGTTTCATCGAATTTCGTTAAGAAACGAGCAAGATACGATTTTTCAAAGTTTGCAACACTTTTAAGGTGTTAAAATCACGAAGGTTTAATTCAGCCGTATACCTTCTTTAATAGCTCAAAACTTGGTCTTGAAATCTCGTTCAAACCGCGAAGTGTTGCCACGATCAGATCATCCAGCGTCGAAGAGCTCCGAGAGAGCTTCCCTGCGCCACCAGCCTCGTCCAGTTCGATGGCGGTTCTGGCCCACGGCGGCGACTCAAAGTCGGCCACTTCAGAGGCACTATTCGCGACGCTAGCGGGGCTTGGGGGGGTCGAGGCGTGGTCGGATGTGAAGAGGGGAGGGAGGCGAGTCGGATCCGGGTGGTGGCGGTCGCTGGCGTGGGCTGTGGCGGCGGCGGGGGAGGAGAGAAGGTGGAGTATCGGGGTTCGTCGATCGCTGAGAGGGAACGAGGGTTTTTTTTATATATTTTTAAATTAATGAAATATAAAATCCTATTGGCCGAAGCTATATTAAATTCAAAAATTGGGGTTTTCTTGGACGAACTCGAAATCCAACCCAATGACTGTCGTCCCTAGCGTTTTACCCCCATTCCGAACACAATGGGATATGTTTCGCAGGCCCATTCGACCGTTTCAGTCAGTTTCCATTCAAATCAAAATATAAAACATTCAATATTTAATTTGAACGTACATTTCAATTTGCCAGGGCCACAAACTGATTCGAAAAATTCCAGAAAAATAAATCTAGCTATGTTTTGACGATACGGTCCCAACAAAACTAGTTTCGTTGAATTCTGAGACCGTTTGCAAAAAGGCCCATTTTTGGTCGATCCAATTTAACTGTAATTGACCAAAACACATTTTCTTTTGCCACGCTCACATACTAGCTTCAAAAATTATGAAATTTGAAACCTAGCTATAACTTCACATCCCAGATCCAACAAAAGTGATTTCGTCGAATTCCGAGGTCGTATGCAAAATGGCCAATTTCACGGGCTATATAAATTCCATAGCGATCGTTCTGAAAATTCATTCGGCCATAACTTTTGCTTTCCGCTATGAAAATTCGATTTTTCAGATTCGTTAGAAAGGTATTCACTAACAGATTTAAATATTTTTGGTTTCGCTAAAATCCGTTTTGTTTTGCACCCGGTATAGTCCGACAAAGTTTGAATTCAATTTTTGAAACTACAGCGCCATTTCAGGCCTTGTTTATAATTATAATTAATTATATTCGTTTTCAATTGTCGATTCAAACTCAGTTTTCATCGCCATTATTTAAAATATTTATTTTAAATATTTAAAATCCATTATTTTAGTCAATTTAAATTTTTTAAATTGGTTCAGATTTTCTGGGTCGTTACAATTTGCGCTTAAGACTTGGCGACATCATCTACTTGGAGAGAGGTTCGAGTTGTACGCAGATCATAAATCTCTCAAGTATTTGTTCTCGTAGAGGGATCTCAACTTGAGACGGCAGAGATGGATGGAGTTCCTAGCGTCCTATGAGTTTGAGATTACTTATACCCTGGCAAGGGTAATGTAGTGGAAGACGCGTTGAGTAGGCAGAGGATGACCTTGAGTCCTCTATTCATAGAAAGACAGAGCATGGAGTACATACTGACCTTTGATTTTAGGCCATCTACGGATCTTACACCTACTTTGTTGGTATCCTTAGAGGTGCGACCTACTCTTATGGATCAGATAGGATCTTCACAGTGAGAGGACCCACAGATAGCAGACATCTTGGATAGGATTAGTAAAGGGGATACTTCCAGTCACCTCAATAGATATTCCATAGATGAAAGGTGGTGGTTGCAATGGGACTGAAGGCTTTGTGTTCCCCGAGTTGGGAGTCTATTGAAGACAGTCCTTGAGGAAGCCCATCATTCTAGGATGACTATCAATTCGGGCGGCGACAAAATGTATAGAGATATGAAGAGGGTTTTCTTTTGGGCTGGGATGAAGAAAGATGTAGCGGAGTTTGTCTCTCAATGTTTAGTTTGCCAGCAAGTTAAAGCTGGGAAGAGGAAGCCTGGTTGTTTGCTTCATCCTTTGGAGGTCCCATAGTGGAAGTGGGAGAGCGTCGCTATGGATTTCATTAATGGTTTTCCTAGATCGAAGAAGGCAATACCAATACTTGGGTTATAGTAGACATGCTTACTAAGAGCGCTCATTTCATTCCTGTTAAGAGTAAGAGAACGGAAGCATGGTTGGCATCAGTTTATCTTCGTAAGATAGTCTGTTTACATAGAGTACCCTCTAGCATTGTGAGTGATCGTGACCCCATCTTTAGTAGTAAGTTCTGGAAGAACCTGCAAGAGGCATCAGGTACACAGCTATGTTTAAGCACCGCTTATCACCCTCAGACCGATGGGAAGACTGAGAGGAGGAATAGAGTTCTTAAGGATCTTTTGAGGCTGTGTATCCTAAACTTCGGAGGGATTTAGGAAGAGCATCTTTTGTTGGTTGAATTCGCCTACTACAATAGTTATTACACTAGTATAGGCATGGAAACCTTCGATGAATTGTATGGATGACCTTGTAGATCACCTGCTTATTGGTGGGAGTCTGCCGAAAGGCTTCTACTTGGACCTGAGATGATTAGAGAAATTTCAGAAAAGATTGATCTTATCCACAGAAGGATGAAGACAACTCAGGATAGGCAAAAGTCCTACGTAGATTAGAGAAGGACTAATATTGAGTTTGAGGTGGGAGACATGGTTTTCATCAAAGTATCACCTTTGAGGAATGTGACTCGCTATGGATTTGTAGGGAAATTGGAGCCAAGGTTCGTAGGGCCATTTCCCATAGCGGAAAGGATAGGTCAAATTGCCTATAGGGTAAAGTTACCAAAGAGATTGGCGGGTGTTCATGATGTTTTCCACGTTTTTCATTTGCATAAGTTTCTATATTATACAAAGGTTATTGAGCCAAGCATGCATGAGGAAGTAGAGGTAGACCGGGAGGCGAATTCCTTTAAGTAGGGGAGAATGTAACACGCCGTAATTTTTATAGAACGTTAACAAACCAAAGAATACTTAATTTAATTTTGGGAATTAAGTAAAACGGACTATACCATTGCATCCATCTTGAAATTGTGCTTAAGATAAACTCCAAGTTTGCGTAAAATGGACATCGTATGAATGGGTATTAAGGTTAGAAATTTGTATGCATATAAGAGTAATATATGTAAATAAATCAATCCAGAATTTTCAAAATAGTTCAAAATCGAAAGCGAGAAGACCACGCGGCATTTTGACCCATTGGGGGTCGACCCACACCCTGAGGGGTCGACCCATGGGTCGACCCACTCAATGGTGTGCCGACCCTAGGGTCGACTCCTGGGTCGACCCATGGGTGGACCCACTCTAGGGTGTGTCGACCCTAGGGTCGACCTACCCCAGACCTGCTCAAGTTTATTTCTTGAACCTGGACTTGTTTCGGAGCGAGATTCATTGGCGGTAGGCTCTATATAGGACAACGTTTCTATTGTTTTTACTCACCTAAAACAATGGAGACAATGAGATTTTGCCCCAGATTGGACTGAATTAACCTATTTTTCTTCAACAACGGCGTATACTTATACAAGAACCTCTTTTGCAACTTCAACATATCATTCTCCATTCTTTAGATCCAGTCTCTGTGAGTTCATGTTATTTGTAGATATAAGCATTTAACAAGTAATCCTGGTATGTTTATAAATCTGGATCTAAACCTCTACCTATTAAGAATTTGATTCATACCTAATCAGTCCTGTTATTTCATGTACACCTAACCTGCTGTTCAGTTCTTATATGCCTATTTGTGATATGCCTATTTTTTCTTTCATATGCCCACCATTGTTATTATATGCTTATTTTGTTTTATGCCTATTATGTTCCTCTCTCTCATTCCATTTTATTTTTATATCCTAGGCTACCTTCGAGCCAAAGCCGATATCATTGAAATATGCGCTCGAATGAAATTGCGCTAAATTGGGGATGGTAATTTAGGGGCATAATTTGTACTATGAATCATGACTGAATTTGGAGGCATAAACCGTACTATGAAAGAATGTCTAAATTTTAGGGTATATCTTAGACCGTGAATTATGACTTGTGGATGGGGGCATATAAACCTGTAGGCTTAATTTAAGATTGAGTGGAACGTGTAAATGAAACATTAAGTAACCTATGAAACATGTTGGGGGGTTACGCATACCTGTTAACCTGTAATACTTATCCTGTTAAATCTATGGGGGTTTTATACATATAAACCTGTTTCTCTATGGCTTGTTTAATCTATGGGTGGGGTTAAGTAAACATGTTGAATCTGTAAGGTTAAGTAAATCTGTTTAATATGTGGGGTGTTATATAAACCCGTTAAACTTAACCTGTGGAAATCCTAGTTGTTTTGGAGATACAATCCTAAGGAGTAGCTTGTGTCATCTGTTGTGTGGGTCCATATTAGTCAGAAACCATTTCGGTATTAAAAAGGGAACCCCACACTAGGTAAGGGTCAAGGCATGCTTACTGAGCTAATTATAAGAGGTTCATTTGGGGAGAGGTGTTCTAATGGCACGTTCGAACGGAGTCATGTGCGTGCATGGGTTTGGCTTGCTTGGGAAAATAAGCCGCTATAACACCTGTAAATAGGTCTATGTCCTTCTGGTGGTTGCCACTTTAGGAATTAATATCCCCTACTATAGGGCCGACATGGTATTTACGTGGTAGGAAGCCGATCGCTAGTGGTAGTAATTAGGGTACATCTAGTCCTGTTTAGGTGTCTGTTACTTTTGGTTGTGGTAACACCCGTTATTTCTGTTTAGGTACCCATTATTCCTGTTTGGGTTAAAATCCGTTACTAGAAATACACCTAAGTCTACCATTATGTTTATGTTGGGATCATTTTGTTCATGTTAAGTAATTGAAAAACACTTAATGTGGGATACTAGTACCGGTGTAGAGAAAAGTATTTGAGAAGCGTAGTTTATTTTGTTTATTCTATTTATCCTGTCCATCATGTTCATAACTATTATATGATACAGTTATCTCTCATCTAGTTTATATGCATGTCATGATACCTTTACATATTTATATGCTAAAAGTAATTGGACTGGCCATACTTTATGTCTGGGCCATTTTGTTTCCTCTTCTCTCTCTTCCTTCCTCCCCCTTCCCCCCGCGGTTCTCAAGGTGGGAACGCTCAGGTTCGACTAGGACTCTCTCTTCTATTTCTACTTGGATTTGTATTTGCTTTGATATACCGCGTTGACTATTTGTCTACTTGTTTATGGCTACTTATGGGGAATATGGCTTTTTACTTTTTTACTATGATGGTTTTTAGTGCCAGACATATGTTTTTATTTGATGTATTTTATTCCAATATTTTAGTTTGACGTTGTAACTGGATTTTGAGACCACGATGTTTTCTTTTGAAAAGTAAAGTTTTAAATTTCCGCTGCTATTTTATATATCTGTCTTGTGATGTTCTGTTTTTGTTTACCTATAACGCTTCACTGAACTTAATGCATTCTGTTAAAAAGTGACATTAACGGACATGGGGTGTCACATCTAATTTTTATTTTGTGAGGCTTGGTCTGCAGCGAGCTGAACTAAGAAGACCTAGTAACTATAAGAACCACCCTAGAGGTTAAGTATTGGTTGAAATCAAAATCATAGTAGATATGTATACACGAAATGAAAGAGAATCTAGGGTTTTTCAGTTGAACGAGAGGAAAAGGAAGTTAAAGCAGCGCATACTTTTCAATTAGGCTTTTAGGCAGGAAATGTCAAGGCATGTAAAGGCAAATTTGAATATGATATGTTTCCTTTGAAACTTTCTCGGTAAAAAAAAGTCATTAACTGAACTGACTTTTATCAGTTAAGGTCAAGGTCGGTCGATTAACCAAAAAAATGATTTACTATAAAAATCAATTGATGGGTTTGGTCAATGTCGGTTAAATCAATTAATGTGGCACCGTTAGTTAAGTGTCTGCCTCTAGTCAATTCTATGTGTATAATAAAATTTGACCCTTTTTTAATAGATGGCATTTATATTCTATCAATAAGCCCATTATTGAAAGTATTTGTTGATGCTAAAAAATGTCACAACACCCAAAGACTGTCTATTACTTAGAGAATTATATTTCACGTGGGAAAATAAGTGCAGAAAGCAGTAAACGATACAGTAGATTTATAGTGGTTCGGTCCCATGGGGGGCTACGTCCACTTCGAAGGGGTTCGCTGATTTTTTGTTCACAATAACAGGTTACAAGCTTAGAACTTCGTCATGACATTTATTTACAAACATTACAGTATTCTGGAGTCATAATTGTCATGTATGAGTATTGGGGAAAAGTCACTTTAATGCTTCTTGTTCCTCAAAGCAAGGCTGCCATTAATGAATCCATAAATCTCTCAAGAGATGTCAAATCAACATAAAATCCAACCTCTTTGAAGTATTGGCTTGGGGGTATTTATAGTGGAAGGGTTAGGTGGGAGTAGGTAGGATTTAGGGACCACACTGCAGATTTTCGTGTACTTGGAAGGCGGTATCAGGAATTTCGACTCCCTCCTATCATTTTCAGTAGAACTCGTATCCCTTATGGGATATGAATTTCGTATCCCAAGGGGATACGAAATGGTGTGTCCCCTAGGGGACACGGTAATTCTGTATCCTAGGGGATATAAGTGTTTCATGTCCCTCAAGGGATAAGAACCTATATCCTAATGGATACGTCGTTTATGTTGCATTGAGGGGTTCGAAACTCTTGTTGTCATCGTGATCAAAATGTTGAAGGCAAAGGGACACGAAAATAATATTATTGTAAGGTCTAAAGTTTTGTAAAGGCGAGGGAGTTGGAGCTTTTAGTAAGAGGACGGAGTCGATACTTTGGCTACGAAGCAGGGGAGTTAGAAGTGCTTGGGATCTAAAGTTTATTGTGAGTAAGGGATTCGAAATCTTTGGCATGCAAGGGGTACGAGCTTAGGGGTATGAAGTCTCTTACAAGAGGGATATGAAAACGTGTTTAGCACGTGGTTTTGAGGAGTTGTGAGGCTCCTGCTCGTACGTCTTCTTCCAAGCTAGTATCCTTGGCTTTTTTGCGGCACTTCGGGCTTTAACGCCACACAATGTGTTGAGTCGAGCATGTCTGGTGTATTTTTGGGAACCGGACCAAAAGGCCAGCTAACATTTGCTCCCCAAAGTACGTCTTGTCTCGACATGATAAGCTTTGAGTTGATAGAATTATTCTTGTTTAATCATCTAATTCCTATTGACTGATGAATGTAAACGTTAGTTGTTGATTCTCGTTTACATTGTAACGTAGACGAGTTATTGTCGACATGGCATCGTGTGTATGCTTGCACTTTTTAAATGGTTTTGCGCGATGCGACTTGGAATATTAAAATAGAATGGAAAGTTAACGCACATGTAAGTGGGTATGTTCGTGAGTTCATGTTTGCAAGAGTTTAAGATGCAGAGAGCTCGTACATGAAAGATATGCCTGTACACAACGTAATTGTGTGCATGCACATGTAATCACACATACATTCATACCCACTATATTGTAATATACGTAAATGTTATGTGTATATATGTACACACATATACACACACACACATTCATATATATATATATATATATATATATATATATATATATATATTTGTGTTTTGTATCCCGCGTTGGGAATACGAGACTTCTATATCCCTAAGTGGGGATACGAAATTTCGAGTCCCAATAGGATACAAAATTTCGTATCCCATTAGGATACAGAGTTTCGTACCCCACTTGGATACGAAATGCCAATTCGGCCTAGCCCAAACGCTCCCTCCTAAAAATTCGAACACCCCTCCTCCCTTCTCTCTTCTTCTTCTATTTTTTCTGAACCCATGCTTATGTAAAATCGGATCGAAGAACTTTAAATGCGCTAAACTTTGAATAACAAGTGGGGCCCTAATTATTGATCTCGGATGTTGAGGCGAAGGTGAGTCTCAACTTGAGCTTGGCCATGGCGTTCGGATGGGCCTCGAGGCAGATCTCGAGGAGGATCAAAAGTCGGTCATGCCTCAGGCTCTGTGTCAGAGTTTGTGGGGTTTGAGACCAGGCTTTGGATCAGAATCGAGACCGACCTTCAGGTCTAAATCTGAGCTAGGGGCGTGTTCGGGTTTGTACTTGGGAAGAAGGAGAACCGGGAGAAGAGAAAACATAGGGTGAATGAGTTTGGAGAACGAGGACAAGAGGGAGAAAACGGGAGTCAAAAGTTCATATCGGATGAAGGGGCATAAAGCAGTGAAAGAAGGAGCCGAAATTTTGGGAACTGAAGGGATGAAATTCATACCACTTTGTTAGGGATACAAAATTTCGTACCCTTTAGGGATATAAAATTTCGTATCGCTAATGGGGTACAAAATTTCGTATCCCAGATCGGGATATGAAGTGGCTGCTAGTCCGAGCATTTCAATCCCCGTTCTTGTGTTATGTTTTTTCCGAGTTTACGAAATTTCGACTTTTTGGCTTGGCATTCACATCGCTTCCATAATGTTTGTACGATTGAGCCAACACTTTTGTTAACCATTATTTAATCGACAATTCAGCGTGGAACATAGGAGTAGAGCACACGATTGGACTTTGAATGAACTATCAGACTGTTAAACAGGCTTCATTTTAGGCTTTAGTCGTAACGTAATCGTGACTCGGTGTGAATCTGGCAACATTGGTTGACAATGACGATTAGAATCTTGAAGATCCGTGATTGTCGTCGTGTCCTAAGTTTATATGTTATAATTGTATTAGCACAATAATGCACTGCACGTAAATGTTAGGTTGCACCAACACGAGGGTTACAAGTTATACAATGCGATGTCTTACGCAAGTATTTTGAAAGTATAGCGAGCAATGGAAATGTGATCTAAAATACAATAGATTCTGGAAGCCGAAGCTTCGCAGCATTCACCATCCCCCTTCGGTTCAACTAGCGATGTCATCTCAGGGGGCAGCGAGCTTGAGACCACTGGAGAGTCCACTCCTTCTCAATCGATAGGTTCGTCAAAAGCGCATGACCGCAGAGTGCTGCCTGAAGGACAACAACCATCGGTCGAGCGTTCGGCAGAGTTTCCGGCTCAGGGAAGGCTTGGAACGACTAGAGGTGAGCATGAAGAGGAAGAGCACATATATATCATCAAGGGAAGCGCGTTGTTGGCGCCAGATATGATGACTGGCATGGTTATACTTGAGAACCCATCGAATTCAGTGCAATCACATATGGATGAGACGGTGGTGAGGCGCATGGCGATGCGGTTAGGTATTGCCCAAAGGGATGTTTGCCCCCTCGGGAAGGACGATAGGGCTCACGCACCATCAGAAAGTTAGACTTTCTGGTGCATGCCCCCGGCCAACAGCTTCATTCGGAATATACTACACTATTTTTGCCATGCGTCGTTGTAGCTCCATTTGAATATGTATGCTTCCCTTTTAGGTACCTGTTTTCTTTACAGATAGTACCTGCAGCAAGAACCTACTGGAGAGGACATTCAGTATCTTTTTTAGTTGAAGAGGAGACCCGGCATCACACCCTCTCAGTACTTCCTGGAAGCTCTGCCCAGCACCAAGTTCTTTGCTGAGATGTGGTGCAAGTTAAGTGTGTATAAATATGACTGGTTCTTCGTGCGTTGTCCTCCCGGATTTGTGAGGAGATGGTTGGAAGAAGTAAGCACTCCCAATCGCTTTGAGATTGAAACTTGTCGGGTTGTAACGCAATGCTAATTTTATTTTTTGTGTGATAGGGAATCCTAATGCGCTCACAGACACCATGTATCAACAGTGTCTCGAGTCATTACTGGCCATCCCAGCCAAGGTTCGTTCGACCGAGAATGTTTTGGATCAGGACAAAGTTACTAACTTCGTCGTGTGGGCCTGCGTCCTGCTGATCATGCAATAATCAGACCGACCATTTCCAGGGGTGAAAAGAAAACAGAGATTGGAAAGGAAGCAGGCTCTCCGAGCCTAAAATGGCCGTGGTCCCCGGTAACTCCCTTTGATATCGTCGTCTCGCTTGAGAAAGAGGGTCGGTTTTACGAGCTGAAAAAGATCCCACTTGTTACTTTTCCCACGCCTAGCGCCACGAGTATGGAGGAATTAGCTTTGGCTGCAGGGGAGATCACTCCTTCGAACGTGTCGATATCTGGTTTGTTGAGAAACACTTAGGGCACACATTCATAAATACTGCATGACATAACATTTGTTTGTGATGCATAGGGTGTTCGAGTCTAATCTTCAATCTGTTTCTTTCGTAGTTGAAATGGCTAGAGAAGGTAGAGGTCGTGGCTATGGGTCTGGGAGTCATCGACCTTCGAGGAATGTTTTCCTTAATGAATTCAAACAGACGCTGTTTTTTTATGACCCTCAGCACTTTCGCAATCGTGGAAGCGAGTATCATCACAGGGAAATGCATCGACGCTCTGTATCTCCTCTGCCATACACTCGGTCATCTGAGGAGGATACAAGATATGTTACTATAGGCACCAAGCAGGTCTCTTCAATGATTCCTTATAATGTTCCGCTTGCAGCTTCGGTCGCTCCCTCCAAAGAAAAAGAGCTGATGCCTACCGGCAAACAGAAGAAGGTCGTATTGAGGAAGAAGGGGTTGTTGCCTGAGTTACCCAAAGCTCCAGGCTCATTGTAGAAGAAAAGAATGCCCTACTGAAAGAGAAATTTCCCAAGCATTATTTTGACGAGATAAAATGGCTTTCGAATATTAATCCAATTCCTCACCAGGACAGAGAAACGGTTTAACAGCAGTTGTACGCTGCTTATTACCAATGCAATGAGTACTACAAATATTATGGTCACCTCTCGGAGCTCATCAAAAACAAGAATGCAGAGATTTCCAACTTAAAACATGATGTCAAGGTTGAGCAGTTGACTGTCCGAAATCGGAAGGATGCCTTGCATAAGATAAATATACTTTCTAAGTTGTCCCTATTTCTATGAATTCGAGTAGCATATTTATATGCTAACTCTATGTTGTCGAAATGGGTGAGCTGAAGGAGAATTATGAGAAGCTGGAGAGGGACTCAAAGCAAGCTACTTCAACTTTTAAAGATATCATGGCCTTGGTGTTGACTGAAAATGCTCGTTTGAAGAAGGAATACTCTAACCTAACAGTGGTGAACATCCACTTATCTAAAGAAAACGAGAAAATGCACCAACTCCAAAAGGACAATGAGGTTTTGGTGAAGGAGATCAATGAGAGGCTGTAAGCCGAGAATGAGGGTTTTCTATGGTTGCAGAAGGGGAATGACGAGCTGAGGAGATAGCTGGAGTTGGCGAGGAAAGAGAAAGAGGAGGCTGAGACCAACAATGAAGATGTACGAGCTCGCTGGATGGGATAAAGGTTGATCACCAAAGAGAGGTGGAGAGACTTAGGAAGGAGATTGAGGACACTGAGGCTAGGGTGGAAGAATCACTAGAGGAGTCTATCCCGGGTATGTATGTCAAGGCATTGAGGTTTCGTGGAATCTTATGGGTTAGGGACTACCCTTGAGTGATGGCTCGGATATGGGAGAGGTTAGTGTCGTTTGAAGCTCGGTTATGACCAGTGGAGGCATTAGTCGAGAACCAACTCATGATGGAACTTTTGACTGAGCAGAGCACAAGATGCTGGAGGAAGGGAGGAGATTGTTGAAGGAGGATTCTAATAGGACTAGGATGGTGGAGTTTACTATCAAGAAAGGGAAGTGTGTGCCTATCGAGGGTGTGATTGTCACTCCCGAGTTTGTGGAAGGGAGTTCTTACCATCCACAAGCTACACTGTTTGCCACAGTCATTGGTCCTTTGGTCCCAACTCACGCTACATCTATGTACCATCCTGATTTGCCGGAGTTGGGACAGTCCGGATCCTCTCTTACCACAACAATGGGCACTCTTCCTATTACCTAATGCCATAGGTTTATAGAGGTAAAGTCTCATTATCACTAACACTTGAGAAGGATATGAGCACTGAGTTAAAAGAGGCTAAGTAGCCTTCTTCTTTGTTGTGTGGCCCACTTTGGAGCGGAGAAGACAACGGGCTTTGCCCCCATGCTTCCCTAAATGTCTGAGTTTGGATCGGGACTACAGGGAATATAGTTTGGAGAGAGAGGAGGAAACGTGGATTCATTCTTGGACATGGACTTGACATCAAATTTTTACAAGGATCTTCTTGACGAAGGAGAGGTAATGAATGGCCAAAGTATTCATGTGACGGGCCCAGTGGATGCAAGTGTGTCGACAATGCACGACATGTTGGAGGCTTAGAAGGCTCAGATGGCGGCAAAATTTGAGGAGCAGGAAGAGAAGCGGAAGACCGATGAGGCAACCGTGAATGAGGCTCAAACCAAGGCTAGGCAAGACACTGAGGAGAAAGTCGATGCCGAAATAGCGAGAAAGAAGGTTGTCGCTAAGGGAAAGAGGGAGAGGGTTGACCAAGAGGCCTGAAAAAGAAAGTTGTCGAGGATATAAGAAGCTAAAGGCAAACATGGAGGCTCAATTTAATGCCAAAAAGCTAGCTGACAGGAAGGCCGCCCGAGATGCAAAGAAGAAAGCGGATTTAGAGGCAAAGGAAGCCCAAGGAGGTGCTGGGGCCATGCTGGTGGATGGCGTACATCGGTGTCTCAATCACCCCTGTGAAGGTAAGGGGGGAGAAGCGGAAGCAAATCTGGAAGGAAGAGGACCAAGACTGGCGGTGATCCACCTACTGACGAATCTGTCTTGAAAAAGAAGAGGAAGAAGGATGATACCTCTGAATGATCGTTATAATTATTGTAGGTATTTTGGTTACGTAGGCTGGTAGTATACATGAGTACGACCCTCGCTTTTGGAGGCATGGTGTGATTTTCATGTACACTGTGTCATTGAAAGATATTTAGATATGTAGTTTACATATGGTATGTGAATGAAAGTATTAGTTAATTTCCTTACATCACATTTTATGTAAAGTGTTCAAATGTTCATCTTACGTTTTCCTGTTTCTTGTACTCGTGCAAGCATACTTGTCGTGACACTTAACCAAACATGATCGAAGGTCTCGCAATGGGGGTGACCCAGTAGTGTGGAGGTCATGTGTTGGCTCCGCTCTCGTGTTTTCCTTTAGTCATGTGTTCCGAGTCGTGGGGAGTTCAGGTTTAGTGCCCTCTCTCTTGGGATTTCCTGGAGGTCATGGGATAAAAGTCATGAGGTAGCATGGACGTCGTGGATTCATCCTTCAGACTCTCCTGTCATTTCGTTTGGCTTAGAGTTCGAGGACGTCGTTGATTCACCAAACGATGCCCAGATCCAAGCCCTTTGGGTTGGATGGATCCGTAGGAGTGATCGATGTCACACTTACTTGGCTGATGGGATGCCCCCAAGCCCGTAGGCTAACGAACGGGGTTATTTATATTTGGCCTCATCGTTGATTCAAGACACAAGTGGTGTTATTTATACTCGGTCTCGTCGTTGATTCTAGAATCGAGTGATGTTATTTATACTCGGTCTTGTCGTTAATTCGAAACTCGAGTGGTGTTATTTATACTCGGTCTCGTCATTGATTCAAGACTCGAGTGGCATTGCTTACACTCGATCTCGTTGTTGATTCGAGACTTAAGTGGGTTTATATATACTAAGTCTCGTTGTTGATTCGAGACTCGAGTGGTGGGGTCGGCTCTCGATCTCGGGGTGCCGATCCGATGTTGCGTATTTGTGTGTGCAAGACAGTTATGATGGGTAATAAAACATACCATGCAGATAGTAAACACATTAAGAGCACAGAGAAATGAACAATATCTTTACTAATAACTTTGCAAATATCAGCCTTTACAATGCCTTGAATTTAAAGAAAACAAAACACTGTTGGAAAGCAGTTGAAACGACCCGAATTCCCGTACCCTTTTAGGTCGACCAATAACAGCACACGTCCAACCCAAATTGCACAGAGATACTAATCATTTTTAGAAAGAAGTTGGAGGATGAGAAATAGAAAGAAAGAAATATTAGAATAGAAGAAAACGAAGATCACAACTCACAGCGGAATGAATAAAATATATTAGACAACATAAATTTGAAATACAAATCAGTAACTGTATATAAACATACCATTATCAGAGCACAATAGCTATTTCTGGAACAGTTATAAACACCTGTTTCCAGATACAACGTAGTACATAGCGGAAAATATGATAGTCTATAGCTAACTGGCGAAGCCTCCCGCTTGAGCTCCTCCAAGTGAATCTGAAAAATTCCGACTACTTGCCTGCCCGTACAAGTTTGGGCACCCAAGAGTTTAGGGAAAATAAACAAAATAAACTCTGGGTCAGTCATGGGATTGGTGTGAGTAAACTCCAACCATTTGTTTAACTTTCAAAATCCTTTCGAAAGAAATGATAATCGTAAGACCGATCCACACATAACCACGGATGATTTTTACCTTACGATAACCCAAACATTTTTGATATCAAATCCAGTGATATTATAATAGTGTCTACATCAAATAAATAGAATCTAGCGGAACGCTTGCATCCCACGCTCCATATATAATATTAAATAAAAAACCGCAGGGCGCTTATTGGAGACTAGATTTCCAACATGACAAGGTATGGGACCACCTACCGATAGTGTATCTCTAGAGGCGAATACACTGGGTTCAACAAGAACATCTTGCAACCCGGCCCTCACATGACCGACCACTCATTTCTCTTGAATGTATCGAATGTATATCACCAACGATTGGGACCAACAAACGTTCCCCGAAAGGGACAGCATCGATAGATTAAAGAAGTAAAATTTCTCTAGATAGGTGATTATACATCCTAATGGGTGCGACCCACATAGCCATGTTGCCTGCCCAATTTTTGTCAATCCCCGGTTGTGAGGCCTAGGTTTGAATTATCTTCCAAAACATCTGGCCACAATTCACTTTGAATGCCACATCGTCAGATCCATCGAAAATCACTAATTTATTCCTACAAAAATATTCAGATTATTAGGCTAAAGAAGTTTCCCTTCCATGCCACCAACTTCGTAGGTTTAAAGGAATCAACGTACGTAATCCCTTTTGGAAATACTCGTCAGACACTCGTCCTTCCAAGATGTCTTGGGTCTGGACAAACCGAAGGCACTGTTCTATAAATCCATCTTGGGCAATTTCTACCTAGGATTAACAGAACAGCCCTTATATTTACTCCGTCTTCAATTATCTTCAACATAAGTTGATTTATAACGCTTATACCGATATGGAGTAGTTTTCAGATATTAAATCTGATCCCGGTCTCTCCATATTGACAACGAAGGTATAAAATAAATCAAAACTTTGATAGTCGGTGATTTAACTATCAAAGAAACATTCATACAATCAACGGTCCTATTTCCAAATGGAAATTCTACCAATCAACCCTCAAACAACACTGGGCCCCTTTAAATCAATTCCTGATTACATTTCAAATTCCTGTTTCCCTATCTTCCGTATTCTTTTCAAACTCGATTTCCCCTCTCGATTCTTTGAAAAACCTTTCCAATACTACAATTCCTTTATTCGAGAAAATATCTCTTATTCCAGTTAGAAAACATTTCTAAATATTCACGAATCCTTATTCTCTATATTCAGAAAACATACATAATTAATATCGGAAAATATTTCCGAATTCCCTCTCTTAATTCCTCGTTGACCAATTCATTTCATTTTCTACGCATAGAAAATATCTCTCATTTTATTAGGGGAAACATTTCAAATTCTTTTAAATTAATGCGATGTTATAAAACATCGTTAAATTAACTCCAACCACTAATCATTTGTTAACTAATGGTATTACTAACCAATTCTTATAAAACATCGTTAAAATAACTCTAACCACTAATCATTTGTTAACTAACGGTATTACTAACCAATTCTTTCTACCGAACCTTAACCATTTCTCCGTTAATCATGACGTCAATCAAATTGGGGTATAATTACCTCTCAGACCTCAACTGAACGACATTCTTAACTTCGAAATAGTCAAAGCTCGCAACTTTAACCAAAACATCACTTACACTACTCTCGGATTTGATCTAAGAACACACTTCCTTTACAGAAAAAAATTGATTATAACGGTAACGTTATAATCGCTGTTTCCAAACATTTAGTTTATAAAACATTGCTTTTTAACAATAGCGTTACAATCGCTGTCTAGAATTATAGAACATTTATTTTAACAATAGCGTTAAGATCGCATTATAAAGGCAGCGTTGAAATTGCTGTTTAGAATTTACAAAAACATTTACTATAACAATAGCATCATAATTGTTGTATAAATTTACAAAAACATTTATTATAGCAGTAGCATTATAATCGCGGTATAAATTTACAAAAAACATTTATTATAGCAGTACACTAAAATCATGGTATAAATTTAAAAAAAACATTTATTATAGCAGTAGCACTATAATCGCAGTATAAATTTACAAAAACATTATATTATAACAACAACACAATAATCGCTGTTTAGATTTACAAAACAAATATCATAACAATAGCACTATAATCGTTGTTTCAAATAAAGTACCGTGTGCGACGCACACGCCTCTGTTGTTCATTTATAAACTCCGTTTATTTTAAACAATTCAGGTTCTCCTTCAAATGTATTTACAAGCTATACGTTTTTAAACTTCAGAAATTAACTCAATTTGATTTCTATAAATCCCTTTTATATATATATATTTGCCAACTTCTTGCTTTAAACTATTATTCTTTTAACCATAAATGTATTCCTTTTATACATATAATCAAACCATTTTGATTTCTGCTTAAAAGTAATACCTTAACCCCATTCTACTTATAACCCTTATTCAGCATTTTTCTATACTAATCTCACTGTTTTATTTTATGCATTTAAAACCTTTCTTTAAAATTTTCCTCTATAATTTGCTAAATTCAAATCCATTTCCAAATATTGGGTTCAAAACTGATATTCACTTTCCAGTATACGTTCATATTTGAACTTATATTTTTAATTTATCCAATGATTAACAATCCATTTAATTTATATTTTTATTTATAACATTTTCTTGATTTATCCAATTTGAACAGATTTCTATTTTTCAACTAAATTAGAAAGAAATTATATCTAATTTGGAAATAAACTCCGTTTTTAAACTTCAAATTTCCTCTTTCCCATTCGATGATATTTTACGGTGTCTAAAATATTAGGTTCCTAAGGCCAGTGTAAACCCAACACACATATTCAACCATGTCTTATATAGCACAGCATACATCACAATCAAATAAAAACAGTAAATAAAATGTTGAGGAATCCAGTTGGATCCCTCCAACCTGTTTCCCTGCATCCACAGATGTTAATCAATATTAATTAATAATAGAAAATAATTATCGATCAACTATATAACCATATCAACCATTCAACCAATTTTATCAACCATTCATTCAAACAACCATCACTCAGTATAAAATCACTAGAAATAAAAAGCTCGTTTATATAAAAATATAATCCAGGCAGAGTTAGTGAGTTTACTCACCTTGGTTCGCAGTTGACGAATTTGCCTTTGGTTTTGTTTTAAAATCAAGAAGGCATTGGATTTTTAGTACGAAATTCCAATAGCTTTGTTCTTAACCGCGTCAGTTTCACTGGGTAGATTTCGTTGGTACGATTCTGATAGATCCGATCGCATTCAGTTCTGTTCACGAGTGAACGATATATAATATTTACAAATTATAACAAACTTTAAATTAGTTAATTGATCATCTAACGGTTAGTTCTAATTAATTATAAATTACCATAATTAGGATTGGTTAACTTTCAGCTAACCACATTCAAATCTTCCCTGCATTGAAATCTCCAGATACCCAAGAAAACGAAGTCTAATTTCGGCCTTAAGGATACTGTTGTTATTTGTTTTTTCCTCAATCAATTTGCATAGTTCGGCTCCTCTTCTTTTCAATATTTTTTTTCCTGCCGTTCAATTGGAAATCAACCAATAACCATGCTAATAACATCCCTTCCCCATATTCACACGTGACTCCTCCCTAAATCCCCCCTCTTCACCATTTAAAATGACTGCCCCTACCCTGCTCTTCAGATAAAACACGTCCACACTTTGATCCATTTAAGACCTTTGAGGTAACCTCCAAAAACATGCATCTTACTTTCTCTACAAACCCGGCGTTTTAATTCATACAGTGAAATTCCATATCAACTTTACTCGCATACTTCTTCTCTCATATTAAAATTTTGTACTGCCTGGGACTAATCACCCAGAAAACCCATAAACCATAGTTATCGCATTTAAATCTCTTACCCATTATTTTAAGTCTTCTCCTCCCAGGCAAATCCTTCCCAGTCCAAGAATAACTCCTGTATAATTTTGTTCCCTAGTAAACTTTCGAAATCCCCCTCCCTTCAAAGAAATACGATCACCAACGCCACTCATTCCCCATTACAGTCCCCTCTAAAGTGAATTGGATCTAATGCATCACGCACTCCCACCATAGTCCATCATCGGATGAACCACATCATCAGAACGCTCACCAGCCATTTCTGACTCTATCCATCACCTGAACGTCCTCCTCGCGGCGATTACAATGACCGCGACTTTGATCCGACTTCACATGGCTACAGTAACAACCATGCATCACTGAACTTCCCCAAAATTTCACAAACCAACTAAAGTCTGCTACAAACTCAAATACCCATTCGATTCATGCATTGACTCTCGAATCCCCCAAATCATAGAACCCTAGATGCGCTCTGTCTTAGTACCAACGAGAGAGAAGTGCTGGAACAAAGTAAATACCATTTGAGGTTTAAGATTAATGAAAATGGAATTCGAAAATACAAGTAATTCGATTTATAAGAAATTTAGTTGATTTGTGTGGATTTTTGAAGAGCACGGTTTGATTTCTTCTGATAGAAGAAAGGCATGATCTTGATTTGTAAAGGAGGAGATTTCGTTGTTTTGCTGAAGGAAAATTGAAGAAAGGTCGGCTTGTTTTATTTGTTTACGGAAAGAGGCAATGAAGACGTACAATATTTATAGGGAAAATTTCTTGGCATGCACGAAATTGAATAGCGTGCAAGGCACGGCTTATATAGGTTTGGGAAGCAAGGAATCAAAAACGTGGAGAGCACACTATTTTAGGCGTGAAGAGCACGATGTTCTGGAGTGTATAGGAAAAACTAGTAATGTATATTTATTAGAGGTTTATGTGGTACCCGTTATAAAGAATTCCGTTTATTTATGACCGCTACAGACAGAAGTAAGAATACGGTCGTGTCCAGCGAGGTACCACGATCCCAAAAATATAATAATATCGGTAGTTTAACTTATATTATGAAACCCCAAAATAATAATATAGGGTGCAAAATACTCCAAATAACAAGTTGCGTATTTAATTAATTAAAAATTACAGTAAAATTCTAAAAATCAAATTATCACTACGCCTCAAAAGAACTTGTCCAAACTCAAGACCGATATTTAAATATATTTGAATAACCGTTATGGCCTATATACGATTCCACAGCGACTTTCTAAAAATTTGATTTGGATGTACTTCACAATATATAAGAAAAAATATCGATTTTTTACTTCTTTTAGAAGGGTACTGTTTAATAGATTCACACGTTTCTTGTTTCACAGAAATCTGACCTATATTGGATTCTGTAAATCCAATTGAAAATTAAATCGTAAATTACGAACTACCGCGGCTGTTTCGAGCTCTATTTAAATAAAATTATAAATTATACGTTAAAACTCTATTTTAATAAATATTCCTATATATAACTCAAATAAAATATTTAAAACAAATTTAAATATTCAGAATTCAACGGCTTGAAAAATCCTGGTCGTTGCATTCCTTTCCCCTTAAAATAAATTCGTCCTCAAAATTGCTAAGGTAGGAAAAGATGCTACATTCCCTATTAGCTAGGTCCAAAAATCCTTTTTGTTTACTTCTTAACTTCAGTTTAACTGGACCAATTAATTTTAGATAAAATATTAATTTATTCTTACTAACGAAAATTTTCAAAAGTTCTGAAAATTTTCTAACACTTTGAATTCTGAAAAATTTCGGCAGCATCTCCTTTGCACGGCTCAATCAGTATAACCACAACTCGCCTTTCTAGGCTTTCCCCAATCCAAAAGAAAATCAAAAAGCCAAGCAGCTAGCCCTATAGGCTCATAAAATCATCAAGCCCAAGTAATATTGTAAACATGTACCTTTTTGTCGGGCGTAATTCTATATCTGGCATTTGCTTCCATTCAATATCTGCTCAGCATACATATATCCATTTCTAGTTGGGTTCAAATCAATCTAACTTCCAGTTTTTAATTCTCTAATCAACTTCTGATTAGGTCACTTCTATTCACTAATCCAAACTGAGTTCTATTTTCAAAAGTCAACCCTCTTATTCTGCAGGAGGATTCCATCACAGTTTAATTCCAAGCAACATCATCCAATATATATTCAATTTGTTTGATTTCATTCTGGGTTGTCTATAATCCAGTCTAATTATATTAAACTTAAGTTAAATTTCAATTCATTTGATCTACTTCCACCAATTTATTCGACTTATAAAAGTTAAATTCAATTTTAGAATTTAAATTCCCGGTTTTTATTTCAAATTAGTTTGAAATCATATAACTATACCATACATTTAAAACCTTTGGCAAATTCAAAACACTTGGATTTTATAGAAATAACTTGTTATTTTTCAAACCAATTTCCTATCAACTAATTTTCATAGTAGCAATCCACCACTCAGAAACTTGAAAATGAATACCGATAATGTCGCGATCCATTATCAGAATTTATTTCTCGCCACTGAAGTGATTTTAGTGCACTATCGAAACCCATTTAAACCATTCTTATTCAAAATTCTTCAAAGTAATATTACACTACTTTTAAAAATACTTTAGAAAACATTTTCTAAATATCCGGGATTTAAATCCACACTTTTGGTTTGAATCCAATTCCAATTTAGCTTATTTGTATATCTCATTAATATACAAATTCAATTTGGTTTTATATAACCATTCCGGTATTATAATCTCATTTGATTATAATAACAACCAATTAGTTCAATAATTTCAAAAAATTATTCCTTTCATATCAAAAATATCATTTGGGCAAAATTATATCATTTACCCATCTTTAAAACAATACTATGTCGGATTATTTTGATCGAGAGATTAGAAACACCTATCGATACAGTTGTACATACTTTATCGACCAGAATTCAAAAACCACTCAACAAACCAGCCAACACAATATAAAACAATTTTCATATCAAATCTACAAATATGCGCTCACATATATACACTCAAACTCAATATAGGGTGTTACTAAACCTATATCTATTGAGTCACGCCACAGAGCCAAGGTTATCACTCTACCTTCAGCTCTGATACCAAATGAAACGACCTGAATTCTCGTACCCTTTTGGGTCGACTAATAACAGCACACGTCCAACCCAAATTGCACAGAGATACGAATCATTTTTAGAAAGAAGTTAGAGGATGAGAAATAGAAAGAAAGAAATATTAGAATAGAAGAAAACGAAGATCATAACTCACAGCGGAACGAATAAAATATATTAGATAACATAACTTTGAAATACAAATCAGTAACTGTATATAAACATACCATTATCAGAGCACAACAGCTATTTCTGGAAAATTATAAACACCTGTTTCTAGATACAACGTAGTACACAGCGGAAAATATGATAGTTTATAGCTAACTGGAGAAGCCTCCTGCTTGAGCTCCTCCAAGTGAATCTGGAAAATCCCGACTACTTGCCTGCCCGTACAAGTTTGGGCACCCAAGAGTTCAGGGAAAATAAACAAAATAAACTTTGGGTCAGTCATGGGACCGGTGTGACTAAACTCCAACCATTTGTTTAACTTTCAAAATCCTTTCAAAAGAAATGATAATCGTAATACCAATCCACACATAACCACCGATGGTTTTTACCTTACAATAACCCAAACATTTTTGATATCAAATCCAGTGATATTATAATAGTGTCTACATCAAATTAATAGAATCTAGCGGAACGCTTGCATATCATGCTCCATATATAATATTAAATCAAAAACCGCAGGGCGCTTATTGGAGATTGGATTTCCAACATGACAAGGTATGGGACCACCTACCGATAGTGTATCTCTAGAGGCGAATACACTGGGTTCAACAAGAACATCTTGCGACCCGGCCCTCACATAACCGACCACTCATTTCTCTTAAGTGTATCGAATGTATATCACCAACGGTTGGGATCAGCAACCGTTCCCCAAAAGGGACAGCATCGATAGATTAAAGAAGTAAATGGAATTTCTCTAGATAGGTGATTATACATCCTAATGGGTGCGACCCACATAGCCATGCTGCCTGCCCAATTTTTGTCAATCCCCGGGTATGAGGCCTGAGGTTTGAATTATCTTCCAGAACATCTGGCCACAATTCACTTTGAATGCCACATCGTCAGATCCGTCGGAAATCACTAATTTATTCCCACAAATATTCAGATTATTAGGCTAAAGAAGTTTCCCTTCCATGCCACCAACTTCGTAGGTTTGAAGGAATCAACGTACGTAATCCCTTTTGGAAATACAGTGTCAGACACTCGTCCTTACAAGATGTCCTGGGTCTGGACAAACCGAAGGCACTGTTCTATAAATCCATCTTGGGCAATTTCTATCTAGGATTAACAGAACAACCCTTGCATTTACTTCGTCTTCAATTATCTTCAACATAAGTTGATTCATAATGTTTATACCAATATGGAGTGGTTTTCAGATATTAAATCTGATCTCGGTCTCTCCATATTGACAATGAAGGTATAAAATAAATCAAAACTTTGATAGTCGGTGATTTAACTATCAAAGAAACATTCATACAATCAACGGTCCTATTTCCAAATGGAAATTCTACCGATCAACCCTCAAACAACACTGGGCCCCTTTAAATCAATTCCTGATTACGTTTCAAATTCCTGTTTCCCTATCTTCCGTATTCTTTTCAAACTCGATTTCCCCTCTCGATTCTTTGAAAAACCTTTCCAATACTATAGTTCCTTTATTCGAGAAGATATCTCTTATTCCAGTTAGAAAACATTTCTAAATATTCACGAATCCTTATTCTCTATATTCAGAAAACATACATAATTAATATCGGAAAATATTTCCGAATTCCCTCTCTTAATTCCTCGTTGACCAATTCATTTCATTTTCTACGCATAGAAAATATCTCTCATTTTATTAGGGGAAACATTTCAAATTCTTTTAAATTAATGCGATGTTATAAAACATCGTTAAAATAACTCCAACCACTAATCATTTGTTAACCAACGGTATTACTAACCAATTCTTTCTACCGAACCTTAACCATTTCTCCGTTAATCATGACGTCAGTCAAGTTGGGGTATAATTACCTCTCAGACCTTAAATAAACGACATTCTTAACTTCGAAATAGTCAAAGCTCACAACATTAACCAAAACATCACTTACACGACTCTCGGATTTGATCTAATAACACATTTCCTTTACAGAAAAATATTGATTATAACGGTAGCGTTATAATTGCTGTTTCCAAACATTTAGTTTATAAAACATTGCTTTTTAACAACAGCGTTACAATCGCTGTATAGAATTATAGAACATTTATTTTAACAATAGCGTTAAGATCGCATTATAACGGCAGCGTTGAAATTGCTGTTTAGAATTTTTCATTTACTATAACAATAGCATCATAATCGCTATATAAATTTACAAAAACATTTGTTATAGCAGTAGCATTATAATCGCGGTATAAATTTACAAAAAACCTTTATTATAGTAGTAGCACTATAATCGCGGTATAAATTTGCAAAAAACATTTATTATAGCAGTAGCACTACAATCGCGGCATAAATTTACAAAAACATTATATTATAACAACAACACTATAATCGCTGTTTAGATTTACAAAACAAATATCATAACAACAGCGCTATAATCGCTGTTTCAAATAAAGTGCCGTGTGCGACGCACACGCCTCTGTTGTTCATTTATAAACTTCGTTTATTTTAAACAATTCAGGTTCTCCTTTAAATGTATTTACAAGCTATACGTTTTTAAACTTCGAAAATTAACTCAATTTGATTTCTAAAAATCCCTTATATAAATATTTTCCAACTTCTTGCTTTAAACTATTATTCTTTTAACCATAAATGTATTCCTTTTATACATATAATCAAACCATTTTTATTTTACTTAAAAGTAATATCTTAAACCCATTCTACTTATAACCCTTATTCAGCATTTTTCTATACTAATCTCACTCTTTTATTCTAAGCATTTAAAACCTTTCTTTAAAACTTTCCTCTATAATTTGCTAAATTCAAATCCATTTCCAAATATTGGTTTCAAAACCGAAATTCACTTTCCAATATACGTTCATATTTGAACTTATATTTTTAATTTATCCAATGATTAATAGTCCACTTAATTTATATTTTTATTTATAACATTTTCTTGATTTATCCAATTTGAACAGATTTCTATTTTTCAAATCAATTAGAAAGAAATTATATCTAATTTGGAAATAAACTCCGTTTTTAAACTTCAAATTTCCTCTTTCCCATTCGATGATATTTTACGGTATCTAAAATATTAGGTTCCTAAGGCCAGGGTAAACCCAACACACATATTCAACCATGGGTTATATAGCACAGCATATATCATAATCAAATAAAAACAATAAATAAAATGTTGAGGAATCCAGTTGGATCCCCCAACCTGTTTCCCTGCATCCACAGATGTTAATCAATATTAATTAATAACAGAAAATAATTATCGATCAACTATATAACCATAACAACCATTCAACCAATTTTATCAACCATTCATTCAAACAACCATCACTCAGTATAAAATCACTAGAAATAAAAAGCTCGTTTATATAAAAATATAAACGAGGCAGAGTTAGTGAGTTTTTTATATAAACGAGGCAGAGTTAGTGAGTTTACTCACCTTGGTTCGCAGTTGACGAATCTGCCTTTGGTTTTGTTTTAAAATCAAGCAGGCATCACTGAACTTCCCCAAAATTTCACATGGCTACAGTAACAACCATGCATCACTGAACTTCCCCAAAATCTGCCTTTGGTTTTGTTTTACAATGACCGCGACTTTGATCCGACTTCACATGGCTACAGTAACAACCATGCATCACTGAACTTCCCCAAAATTTCACAACCCAACTAAAGTATGCTACAAACTCAAATACCCGTTCGATTCATGCATTGACTCTCGAATCCCCAAAATCACAGAACCGTATGGGCGCTCTGTCTTAGTACCAATGAGAGAGAAGTGCTCGAACAAAGTAAATACCATTTGAGGTTGAAGATTAATGAAAGTGGAATTCGAAAATACAAGTAATTCAATTTATAAGAAATTTAGTTGATTTGTGTGGATTTTTAAAGAGCACGGTTTGATTTCTTTTGATAGAAGAAAGGCATGATTTTGATTGGTAAAGGAGGAGGTTTCGTTGTTTTGCTGAAGGAAAATTGAAGAAAGGTCAGCTTGTTTTATTTGTTTACGGAAAAAGGCAGTGAAGACGTACAGTATTTATAGGGAAAATTTCTTGGCATGCACGAAATTGAATAGTGTGCAAGGCACGACTTGTATTGGTTTGGGAAGCAAGGAATCAAAAACGTGGAGAGCACACTGTTTTAGGCGTGGAGAGCACGATGTTCTGAAGTGTATAGGAAAAACTAGTAATGTATATTTATTAGAGGTTTATGTGGTACCCATTATAAAGAATTCTGTTTATTTATGACCGCTACAGACAGAAGTAAGAATACGTTCGTGTCCAGCGAGGTACCACGATCCCAAAAATATAATAATATCGGTAGTTTAACTTATATTATGAAACCCCAAAATAATAATATAGGGTGCAAAATACTCCAAATAAAAAGTTGCGTATTTAATTAATTAAAAATTACAGTAAAATTCTAAAAATTAAATTATCACTACGCCTCAAAAGAACCTTGTCCAAATTCAAGACCGATATTTAAATATATTTGAATAACCGTTATGGCCTATATACGATTCCACAACGACTTTCTGAAAATTTGATTTGGACATACTTCACAATATATAAGATGAAATCTCGATTTTTCACTTCTTTTAGAAAGATAATGTTTAATAGATTCACACATTTCTTGTTTCACAGAAATCCGACCTATATTGGATTGTGTATATCCAATTGAAATTTAAATCGTAAATTACGAACTACCGCGACAGTTTCGAGCTCTATTTAAATAAAATTATAAATTATACATTAAAACTCTATTTTAATAAATATTCCTATATATAATTCAAATAAAATATTTAAAACATATTTAAATATTCAGAATTCAATGGCTTGAAAAATCTGGGTTGTTACAGCAGTAAATCTTTACACTAAGTTATGTGAAGTAGCAGCGAAGATGTTCACTATTCCATGTCCTTGGGAATTTGATACCATCAATGGTCGCTAGCTTGAAGGTTCTATCTCTGAGCCTCCATTGTAAGACGTACAAACCTTCCCAGCGAGGACTGAAACCAGTCGGTTTCGTTTCAGGATGAGGTCGCTGACGTTAAGGTCCTTGAGGCGAACTTTCTAATTGAAGCATCGAGCTGCTCGTTTGCGCTGGGCAGTTGCTCTGAGTTCGGCTTCGTGTCTTTTTTTCTTCGAGAAGGTCGAGTGATTCAAAGAGGAGATCCTGGTTGGTCTTTGGATTGTTGTACGTGACTCGATGAGATTTAAGCTTAAGCTCAATGGGAATGAAGACTTCGGATCCATAGGCGAAAGCGAAAGGAGTATGGCAAGTCGTTGTTTTTAGGTGGTCCAGTAGGCCCAGAGGGCTAAATGGAGCTCATATATCCATAATCCTCCGGCTTTTTGTAGATGCTTCTTGATGATGGATTTGATCACATTATTGACAACATCAACTTGCCCAATGGGTTGAGGGTAGGCCACTGTAGAGACCCTTTTTTCGATATTGTATAGTCGGTAGAAAGTCTTGATCTCAGCGCTCTCGAACTAGGTCCAATTGTCAGAGATGTTGGCTTAGGGGACTCCATATCGAGTGATTGTGTTGCAGACAATGAAGTTGATCACCTTCTTGATAGTGATTTTGGTAAGGGAATCAGCCTAGCCCACTTGGTGAAGTAATCAACCGCGACGATAGCATAACGTGCACCGCCTCTAGTAATCGGAAAGGCTCCAATAATGTCTATTCCCCACATGGCGAATGGCTAAGGACTGACCATTTGTGTTCGCTCGGTAGACGGGTCCTTTGGAATCTTTGATAATCTCTGACATCTATCACACTTGCGGGCACAATCTGCGGTGACTTGATCAAGTGTGGACAAGAAATAATCATATCTGATAATCATCCTTACTAGAGTTTGTCCTCCGGTGTGGTCACCACACTCACCTTCGTGCACATCTAGCAACACGCAGTTTGCGTTGTTGTAGGCTACATATCGAAGTAATAGAATAGAGAACCCTCTTCGGTAGAGCACTCCATCTAAGATGATTTAGCGAGATGATATGTGAGTGAGTGCCTGTCTTTCTTTGTAGCCTGCAGGGAGGATCCCATGTTGCAGGTAGTTCTAGATAGATGTCATCCAAGACTCAGGCTCGATCTCCGTTGTTGCTACCGAATCAGTCTGCATATGATCGATGCTCAGAGAGTCGAGCAGTTCGACCAGGGCGAGCCCCATAAATTGTGCATCCCCGTAGCTTGCCAGTTCTGCAAATGAATCAGCTTCCTCGTTTTGTCCTCGGGGGATATGTGTGATGATGTAGTGGTCGAAGTTGGTGACCAGTTCGTGAATCCGAGCGAGGTAGGGAGCAAGCCATGCCCCCTTGGCCTGATACTTTCCCTGTATCTGTCATATGATGAGTTGCGAATTGGAGTAAATCTAGATAGCCTTGATGTTAAGTTTGATTGCAGTTCTGAGTTCAGCAATCAATGCTTCGTATTTTGCGCTGTTGTTGGTGGCAGGATAGTCCAGCTTCAAAGCATAGCATATTGAGTGTTCCTCAGGTTGATAAGCACGACTCCAATGCAGGAGCATTGATTGTTGGAGGTTCCACCCACGAAAAGTTCCAACGAATGTCTGGAGTCATGGTGTCTTCCCGGGGAGGATCTTCTGGAGCGGTGAACAACACAATGAAATCCGCGAGGGCTTGTCCGAGGATGGCACGACAAGGAATGAATGTGAACTCGAATTGGCTCGGTTCTATATTCCATTTCAACAGTAGTCCATATGCCTCAGGTCGTCGTAGCACCTGTCATAGCAGTTGGTCCGTGAACACTTTGATTGGATGGGACTGAAAGTAGGGTTGTAGCTTCCGGGAAGAGACCAATAAACAGTAGGCCAGCTTTGGGTAGTTTTTATTCCCTAATTATTCTCTTGCTGATGTAGTAAACGAGTCGTTGGACACGGTCTTCACTGTGGACGAGCGTTGAGCTAACTGTCTGCATAGAAATAGCCAAATATATGTATAAGTCCTTGTGATCCATGGGTTTGGATAAGACATATGGTCGCTCTAAGTGATTTAGAAGGTCATGGGATGCAGAGACGCACTCCGATGTCGATGAGAAGTTTCGCTTCCCCTTCCTGAGCAACTCGAAAAAGGGAATGCACTTGCCAGTAGCTTCAGAGATGAATCGACTTAAGGTGGCGACCTTCCCATTTACTCTTTGAACACCCTTGATGCTCTAAGGGGCCTGGATATCTCGAATGGCTTTAATCTTGTTTAGAATGGCTTCGATGCCCTGCGAATTGACAATGAAACCCAAAAAATTTCTCGATGCAATGCCAAAAGAGCATTTCAAGGGATTGAGTTTCATGTCGTATTGGCTGAGGACACCAAACATCACAGAGAGGCGCGGATGTGGTCGTTTGATATCCTTGTTTCACAAGTATATCATCCACATATCCCTCCATGTATCTCCCGATCTGGTCCTGGAACATGCGTTTTACCAATGTTGATAGGTGGCACCAGAATTCTTTAGACCGAAGGGCATGACGAGATAGCAATAGATCCCGATGTCAGTTATGAAAGAAGTATGATTCTGGTCCCGGAAATACATTAGAATATGATTATAGCCTGGGTACGCACCCATGAAGGACAAGAGTTGGTAACCAATGGTTGAATCAACAAGCTAGTCGATCTACGGAAGTGGGAAGCTATCGTTAGGTCATGCCTTGTTCAAATCAGAGAAGTCGACACATGTTCACCACTTTCCGTTTGCTTTCTTGACAATGATTGGGTTGGAGACCCATTCTGTGTATAAGGTTTCTCGGATGAAACCGTTATTGATTAGTCTATCAACCTCTTCTTTAAGTGTAGTCAAACTTTCGAAACCCAGGATTCGGCATTTCTGTTTGATCAAAAGTTGCAAAGGATTGATAGTAAGCCTGTGACAAGCGACTCCTGGATCGATGTCGCACATGTTTGAGTAGGTCCAAGCGAACACATCAAGGTTCGACCTTAACAATTCCTTGAGCTCTTCCTTTATCTAGGGGGAACTGCGATTCAACTTTCAAGACCTTTGTCGAGTCGTCGGGGTTGATCGAAACTTCCACCTTTGGTTCTATCGGGGTAGCCATCTCGAAGTCGGGCTCTTCGTCCTCCCTTGGATCCAGATCATCGGAAAGATGGCAGTGGCGCCTGAGCCAGGACTCAGACGCCTTTGATTGCTATACAGGTATAGTCTTGGCACAAGGAGGTGGAGGCATTGCCTTGCCTTTATCCTTATTATGCGTGTTCCTTCATGCTACAAGGTAGCAATCTCTCATTGTTGCTTGGTCGCCTTTAACTGTGCCGATCCCATTTTCTGTCGAAAACTTCATCAGAAGGGACCAAGGTAAAATGTAAACTCAAAACTCTATAAGTAAAGGACACCCAAAGAAGACATTTTATGGAGAGATGACATCGATGACCCCAAAGGTGAAGATTCAGACACGGCTTCGATCCCTTTCCCCAAGTTCTACAGGGAGGTCAACTACATCCATTGGCTGATTGGTTGATCCGTTGAAGCCGTGGATCGTGGAGCGACAGGGCTTTAAGTCTTTGGCCTCAAGTTTCATTTGGTCGCAGGCTGCCTTGAATATAATGTTGACCAAGCTTCCTGAGTCGATAAGAATCCTTCGGATGAAAGCTGGGCCAATCTAGGCATAGATGACGAGAGGATCTATGCTTGGGATCTCGATTCCTATAGACTCCCTCTCGCGGAAGATGATATCGTCCCGCATTATTTTCTATAGCTTGGCAGAGATGGATTCGTTAAGAGTAGAGAAAAGTTCGTAAGTGGCATGGTTTATGGAATTGGCAAACTCCTCCATCTTCCGTAAGCTATCGTGTGTGGGGTGAGGTCCGCAACAGATAGTAATGATCACGATGCCATGTGGCTTTGATTGGGCGGCCCTGGGCCACACTAGCTGGTGCTGGAAGTGTGGGCATCGGAGGGCCTATAGCTGCTTCGGGAGGAGCGGGATCCTGAACGTACTATTCCAAAATTTTCTCATGGAGGAGTTTTCCAATCGCATCCTTAAGGTGGCAACATTAGTTAGTATTGTGCCCATACATGTCGTGGAACCTGCAATACTTGCTAGAGTTTTTGTCGCGGTCGGCGGGTTCCCAAACATTGGGATTATTGCATAGGAGAGTATTACAGGTTTCTAAGTAGAGCGCTTCCATATCTCGTGTAACACCCCACGTCCATTAATGTCACTCACAAAGGGAATGCATTAACTTCCATGGAGGTTTTAAGTGAATATAGAACAGTAAAATTACAACAAGACAGATATAAAATAGTACTTGGAAATTCAAAAAAACTTTATTTCATTGTAGCAGAAGTCAAAACATGTTTGATTACATCATAACACCATATTCAATGTCAAGTACAATATCTATCTTGATAAAACAAGTACATAATCCCATTACATGAATAGCCATTAAAAAGAAAGATAACAAGCTGGACTTTACTTCAGCAGTCCAAGCTTTCCAGAAGATAAGCGATCCAACTAGACTCCACTAGAACTTGGCCCAACCTGCGGACCTGAAGGGAGAAAAAGGATGGAAAAGAGGGGGTCAGATATAAAGTCTGGTGAATATGATAATTCTACAATACTATTACCAAAATAACTGGACTAAGGCATAAGCTGGAAAACAAGAAAATGTCTATGAAGAGCAGATTAAGGACATAGACAATCGCTAAAGGTAACGTTATAGGCGCTCCTAAATACTAAAGGATAAACACTATACTGCACCACACCAGTCACCCTAAAGATTCATCCCACTTAGCTTCACTTAGAAACTTTCCCAATGGCTTTATGTACCCCTAGCTGACTACATAGGTGCCGCCTGCCCCTATCTCCACTAGGTGTACCCTACTTCCCATTATTCGATCGGCTCCCTAACTCGTAGATACCCGTGTTGGCCCCACAGTGGGGTGTATCACTCCCCTAAAGTGGCAACCTGATACAACGGACATGCACGGCTTATACCTACACGATGCAACAACGTCTTACCTACCAGCCCGGGTCCACACACGCATATGAAACCCGTTGGACTTGCGTTGCCACCGCTCCCTGTTTTGGCCTCTTATAGTCAAACCCAGTATGCGTGTCCCGTCCTCGACTTGGGTCGAGCCCACAAAGATACGTTTTGGGATACTGGTTGAAATGGGCCCCCACTATTTACCACAAGCATTCCACCTAAGCTTGTCCCCATTAGTCCATCCCACTTAGTCATGCTCATTTACATGTGTGTTTGGTTAAGTCTAATCGTATTTCAAATGCCTCTAAAGGCAACCACCAGATTCCTCATGCCACCCAAGGCACCTACTTAACCCCCATGTCCCACCTTACATGATTATCTGGTTAAGTATTTCTTAGTTCATTAAGGCCATAACCTCATAAAGACCTCTCACATTAGACTGGCATTTATGGCAGCTGGATTTGCCGGGCGGGTCCGGGCAGTCTTACACCATAAAAGAGTCTAACCTCGTGTCTTTACAACTGTTATGCTTTAGTTTGGGCCTAGGACCTCTCACATTGGGCCGACATTTTTGACTACTGGATTTGCCGGGCGGGTCCGGGCAGGTTTACATCACAAACGGGTCCAACCTCGTGTCCTAAGCATTGATTATTAATAATAATCCACTTTCCCCCAATTTTAATAATTCCCTACTTGAATTATTAATTACTTCCAATTTTTAACAATGTCCATAATTGACTCAATTATGGACATTCATTCATGGTATGCAACATCTTACAAAATTGCACCCAATTTATTAATTCCTAATATTACCCCTACCCCACGTTTGAACGTTTATTCGCAAAATATATGTTAGGCTCGAATAGCCTAACTCATAGCATAAAAGAGATTATCATAATAACAACATGTATATGTGACCAAATGAATCATAATAAGGGGTGAAACTTGCATATGTCCAACTTGCATAGATTATACATGTCATGGATCTAAAGGTGTCAACTTGTTCAAAATTCACCTAATATGATCTCAATCAATTTTCATAAACTTACATATGAACATGTGTGAATCAATATCATCTAATTTTTTTAACAACATGGTTTTATATGGGTACACCTAACTCAATAGGCAAATTCCCATAATCAAGTTTTATTTAATTATAGTTTCAAGTTTATGGGTACACCTAACCTAATAGGCAAATTCCCATAAACAAGATCCATTTAAATTAAGAAAAAAAAACATAACTTTAAGCATGATCCAACAACATGATTTTTCAACATAATATAGCATGATTTATAACATGGCATAGTATGATAGTATAACATAGCTTGACATGATTCTCAACATAGCACGACATAGCATAAGAGAATTTACAACATAGCATGACATAGCACATATAATTTACATCATACGACAGCATAATAACATAATAAGAGATCCACAATATATAGAATTTACAATTACAAATCACATCACTTTCTTGTGATCCATTCATAACTGAGTCAAATTAGTTTGTAATAGTCTTGTGAGAATCATCATACTCACCAACAAAAGAAAAGAATTAGAGAAAGAGAGATCTTTTGATTTGATTTGTGTAGATTTAGTTGTAGATGATTAGGCTTCCTCTTCTTAGTTTGTGACGGCTATGCTGAACTCCATGGCAGCAGCATGACGGTAGCTTCTCTAATTTTACAAGTGATTTAGGTCTAGGGTCTACCCACTTATTTATAGATTTTAGAATTCATTTAGGCCATTAGATTTAACCTAGAAATAACCGCAGCCGTTCAGACAAGATGGGGTTTATCTTGTTGACTCAGCAATGAGTCAGAAGTGACTCAGCAAACACTCAGCATATTAATAAACTTCTATTCATGTCATAAATATATATATATTTTCTACAATGTACATATTAGATACATTCCCCCTTTACTTATTATTGTTTTTATATACATATTAGATACATCCCCTCTCTCACACACTTATTAATATTTTTATATTCATATTAGATACATCCCCTCTCTTACACACTTATTAATATTTTTATATTCATATTAGATACATCCCCTCTCTTACACACTTATTAATATTTTAGCAACTTTAGTGTTACTAGAAAATTCGGGGTGTTACATTCTCCCCTCCTTTTAGGATTTCGTCCCCGAAATCTTCAAGTCTGGAAGAATGTATATCCTACCATCCAAACGTCCATCTACTCATCCATCATACACAGGCATCCATTGTCCTTAAAAGACTTCTAATGCTTTATGATCATATGCAAGTGTGTGTACATGTCCTTACCTAATGCGAAATCAGGCGGTCTACTGATTCAGTTGACCTCCTTAATGCAAATTATGTAAGTGTCATGAATCCATTATGTATGCAAAAGATCCTAATTGCTTACATACTACTTCTATATGCGTGCACACCCATTCAACCGAATGCAGCATCCATATGATGGTACAACCATTATACATCCATTATACTAAATACATCCATATATATGCAATATGCAATATGTAGTGACTGAGCCGATCTAGTGCCTAAAGTGTGTGTATATATGCATCCACGAGCAACCACTAGCAAACACTTGCATCCATTTTGCATCCATCATACATAACATGTCTCAAACACATGTTTCAACCATAGGATTATCCTAACTAAAGGTCAAAGATACTAATGAGAGGACATACTAAAGATAAGATAAGATAAGCTAAGCGATAAAGGAGAAATTAAAAGACATACCCTCAAAAAGAAAAGGGTACAACGAACGCATCTTCTCTTCTGTCTCCCAAGTTGCGTTGCTCTCATCATTTCCCCATTGCACTTTAACCAGTCAGACCTCTCGATTCCTCAACTTTTTGATCTCCGACCCAAGAATGCATGTAGGAGCTCGTCTAATTGTTGCATCACGCTCTATTTCCACCTCTTTAAGCAAGCTCGACTCTACCACCTCCGCGGTCTTGTGCAAACACTTCCTCAAATGTGATACATGGAATACGTCGTGTACTCCACTAAGTTTCTCAAGCAACTCCACCCTATATGCCATCTTCCCAATCCTGTCTTTTACAGGAAACGGCCCTACAAACCTTGGTGCTAATTTCCCCACGGACCCAAAGCGAACAACATTCTGTAACGGAGATACTTTGATAAAAACCATGTCCCCAATGTCAAACTCAAGATCTGCCTCCTCTTATCAACATACGATTTTTGCCTATCTTGTGCTGCTTTCATCCTCCTTCGAATCAACTCAATCTTCTCCGAGGTTTCCCTAACCATATCGGGCCCAAGTAGGATTTTATCGGTAGATTCCCACCAACATGTAGGCGAACGGCAAGGCCTTCCATAAAGAGCTTCGAAAGGTGCCATGCCAATACTAGACTGAAAGCTATTATTATATGAGAATTCTACTAACGGAAGGTGCTCTTCCCATGTACCCCCAAAGTCTATGATACAAAGCCTTAAAAGATCCTCTAGAATGCGATTCACCCTCTCGGTCTGGCCGTCTGTCTGAGGATGATATGCGGTGCTCAACATAGCTGAGTCCCTACCACCTCTTGTAAACTCTTCCAAAATTCGCTAGTAAAGATGGGGTCACGGTCGCTTACTATACTAGAAGGAATACCGTGCAAACGAACTATCTCCTTAATGTATACAGAAGCCAACCACGGAGCAGTCCTCTTACTTTTCACTGGAATAAAATGGGCGCTTTTAGTAAGTCTATCTACTATAACCCAAATCCCCGTGTTACCCTTCCTTGATCTTGGTAATCCATCCACAAAATCCATTGAGATGCTTTCCCATTTCCATAGTGGAACTTCTAATGGGTGAAGCAACCCACCGGGTTTCTTTTGTTCTGCTTTAACTCGTTGGCACACCAAGCATCTAGCGACGTACTCGGCCACATCCTTTTTCATACCGGCCCAAAAGAAAACCCGCTTCATATCTTTGTACATCTTATCCCCGCCGGGATGAATGGTCATTTTTGAGCGATGAGCATCATCAAGAATGGCCTTCCTTAAGTCTTCGTCTTGTGGTATACAAAGTCTATTATCCCTTCGTAACCAACCCTTATCGTCTAGGGTATACCTACGAAGATGGCTTGACGACTCCCCCCCCCCTTTGAGCTTTTCTACTATCTCAACCAACTGTGGGTCGTCTCGCTGTGCCTCACCAACCCGTCCTAGAAGTGTAGGTCTAACCTCCAAGGATGCTAACAGACCGGGTACTAAGTCAACGGAGGGTCTAAAGTCAAACATAGAGATGAATTCTAAGCTTTGTCGTTCTACAAACAACGGACTCAAGGACAACCTTTTCCTACTTAAGGCGTCTGCCACCACGTTACCCTTGCCCGGGGTATATGCTATTTCAAAATCGTAGGAGGCTAAGAATTCCATCCACCGTTGCTGCCTTAAATTCAAATCCTTCTGAGAGAATAAGTATTTTAATGATTTGTGGTCAGTGAACAGTTCGAATTTCTCACCAAGAAGATAGTGACGCCAAGACTTAAGCGCGAAAACAATTGCGGCTAGCTCTAAGTCATGCGTGGGGTAATTCTTTTCATGAACCCTCAACTGCCTTCCACCATAGGCTATTACTCTTCCCTCTTGCATGAGGACCGCGCCAAGTCCCGTCCCACAAGCATCAGTATAGATGGTAAACGGTTTATTCCCGTCTGGCAGCACTAAGACTGGGGCTGAAGTTAAGGCTCTCTTTAAACGTTGGAACGCATCATCGCAATCTTTGTCCCACGTAAAAACCAGGTTCTTCTTCGTTAACCGTGTTAATGGAGCTGATATTTTTGCGAAGTCTTTGATAAACTTCCTATAATAGCCAGCCAACCCCAAGAAACTTCTTACTTCGGTTGCATTTTTAGGGACCTTCCAATCTTGGATGGCCACTACCTTTGCGGGATCCACTGCTATCCCTTCTTTGGAAACCACGTGCCCTAAGAACCGTACTTCCTTCCTCCAGAAGTGACACTTAGAAAATTTTTCCTTAAGGTTATGCGCTCGAAGGGTTTCCAACACTTCCCTAAGATGTAGGGAGTGCTCTTCTTTATTCTTAGAAAAGACTAAGATGTCATCCACAAAGACTACCACGAATTTGTTAAGGTATTCCCTAAACACCCTACTCATCAAATCAACAAAATATGCAGGGGCGTTTGTCAAACCAAAGGGCATCACTAGCCATTCATAGAATCCGTCAGGAGTCCTAAAAGCAGTCTTATCTATACTATCCTCAGCCACTCTCAGTTGATGAAAGCCAGTGGCTAAGTCCAACTGTGAAAACACTGAGGCGCCAACTAACTGATCAAAGAGATCGTCAATCCTCGGCAGTGGGTGTCGGTTCTTTTTAGTAAGCTTGTTTAGTTCTCTATAGTCCATACAAAGTCTAAGAGACCCATCCGCCTTTGTGGCAAAAACTACTGGAGCACCCCACTCCGATATACTACGTCTTATGAACCCCTTCTCAAGCAACTCCTTTACTTGCTTATTGAGTTCCCTCCTTTCACGAGGAGCCATGTGGCGCACTGGCAAAGATACGGGTTTAGCATTATCCACAAGATAAATTCGAAAGTCTATCTCCCGCTTTGGAGGTAAGCCCTTCACCTCCTCAAACACATCCGGATATTCCCGGACCACTTCTACTGATCGCAGATTCTCTACAGACGCGTCAAGCGATTCAAGATAACTTAGCATAACGGAATTTATGGGATTACAAAAGATGTAGAGAGCATTACCAAGGCGAGTCACAAGCCTAACTACTCTCCTTTCACAATCAAGAATGGCCCTATTTCTAGACAACCAATCCATTCCTAAAATTAGCCCATAGCCCGTGAAGCCCAATACATAAGCATCACATCTAAATTCAACGCTAAGTATAGAGATTTTCAAATCCAAACATATCATGGTCAAATGAGCCGAACCCCCAATTGGATTTGAAACGACCAAGGGATCCTCTACTAAACTGGTGTTCAAGTGCAGTGATTCAACTAATGATGCAGAGATAAACGAATGAGATGCGCCAGAATCGAATAAGGTACAGACAGGATGATCAAACAGAAAAACTAAGCTTTCAACAGAAATTGTTCTACCTCTTTCTTGCAGCGGTGGGGCCACAATAGCCTGAACTTGCCCCCTTGCCTGCCCTGGTGCCATAAGAGCCTGCACCTGTCCTCCCGAGGTAGACCCTGCCCTCTGCCCCTTCTTTGGACAGTCCTTCACTAAATGTCCCGCATCTCCACAATGAAAACAACCAGTCTTCTTTTTCTTTCTACAATCTTTGCTGAGATGGCCAGGCGTCCCACAATTGAAGCATTTCTTCTTCCCTTTGCCATTATTGTTTTTACCACCCTTCTTATTTTGCTGTTGGGGTTTCTTCTGATCCCCTTTCTTTTCAACTGCCTTATCCTCATGCATAAGTGCCATTTCTACTAGCTTTTCAAAGGTGGCTCCCATAGGGATGTGGGTCATAGCCAACCCTTGCAACGGTTCATTCAAGCCTCTAACGAACCTCAAAGCTTTCTTCTCTGGCGTGTTCACCAACTCCAAGCCAAACCTTGCTAACTGATTAAATTTATTGACATATTCCTTTACTGATGAGCTCCCTTGCTTTAGTGCCAGGAATTTTTCCATATTTAAGTTCTCCTCTGCCCTTGAAAGAAACTTTGCCTCAAACCTTCGTCTGAAATCCGCCCATGAATCAACTGGACGTTCCCCGTTAGTGACCTCCCACCAAAACGAGGCCTCTCCCTTCATTAACCAAGCAGCTAAACGGACTTTCCTCCCATCTTCCACTTCAAAGATATCCAATAATTCCTCAGTCTCCTTAAGCCAATCTCTGGCCTCCATAAACGTCTCAGTCCCTTGAAAAGTTTTTCCTCCCATAGCCTTGAATTCCTTGCACGTCTTTGCACAAGTGTCAACACGAGGAGGAGGAGGAGGAGGAGGAGGAATGGGTGCAACTAGGGGTGGAGGAGTATCCGCTGGGCCTGTAGTGGTGGCCCTAGCCTCCAAGTATCTCCTAAACCACCCTGGAATCATCACACCTTCTGGGAGATTATGATCTTCAGCCATGCTGAAACGAAAAAGGAAAGATTCAAAATGGAGAATTCGAAAGATAAAGATAAGGATATGGCTATTTGGGATTATGTTTTTCATAAAAACTCTCTTTAAATAACATGTTTTTTTTTTGAAAGCACTTCTTCCAAAAATACTTTAGAAAAAAAAAAATTTCTAAAAAAAAAATTTATCTGTTCTGGTAACCTTATGCTCTGATACCACGTGTAACACCCCACGTCCATTAATGTCACTCACAAAGGGAATGCATTTACTTCCATGGAGGTTTTAAGTGAATATAGAACAGTAAAATTACAACAAGACAGATATAAAATAGTACTTGGAAATTCAAAAAAACTTTATTTCATTGTAGCAGAAGTCAAAACATGTTTGATTACATCATAACACCATATTCAATGTCAAGTACATTATCTATCTTGATAAAATAAGTACATAATCCCAGTACATGAATAGCCATTAAAAAGAAAGATAACAAGCTGGACTTTACTTCAGCAGTCCAAGCTTTCCAGAAGATAAGCGATCCAACTAGACTCCACTAGAACTTGGCCCAACCTGCGGACCTGAAGGGAGAAAAAGGATGGAAAAGAGGGGGTCAGACATAAAGTCTGGTGAATATGATAATTCTACAATACTATTACCAAAATAACTGGACTAAGGCATAAGCTGGAAAACAAGAAAATGTCTATGAAGAGCAGATTAAGGACATAGACAATCGCTAAAGGCAACGTTATAGGCGCTCCTAAATACTAAAGGATAAACACTATACTGCACCACACCGGTCACCCTAAAGATTCATCCCACTTAGCTTCACTTAGAAACTTTCCCAATGGCTTTACGTACCCCTAGCTGACTACATAGGTGCCGCCTGCCCCTATCTCCACTAGGTGTACCCTACTTCCCATTATTCGATCGGCTCCCTAACTCGTAGATACCCGTGCTGGCCCCACAGTGGGGTGTATCACTCCCCTAAAGTGGCAACCTGATACAACGGACATGCACGGCTTATACCTACACGATGCAACAACGTCTTACCTACCAGCCTGGGTCCACACACGCATATGAAACCCGTTGGACTTGCGTTGCCACCGCTCCCTGTTTTGGCCTCTTATAGTCAAACCCAGTATGCGTGTCCCGTCCTCGACTTGGGTCGAGCCCACAAAGATACGTTTTGGGATACTGGTTGAAATGGGCCCCCACTATTTACCACAAGCATTCCACCTAAGCTTGTCCCCATTAGTCCATCCCACTTAGTCATGCTCATTTACATGTGTGTTTGGTTAAGTCTAATCGTATTTCAAATGCCTCTAAAGGCAACCACCAGATTCCTCATGCCACCCAAGGCACCTACTTAACCCCCATGTCCCACCTTACATGATTATCTGGTTAAGTATTTCTTAGTTCATTAAGGCCATAACCTCATAAAGACCTCTCACATTAGACTGGCATTTATGGCAGCTGGATTTGCCGGGCGGGTCCGGGCAGTCTTACACCATAAAAGAGTCTAACCTCGTGTCTTTACAACTGTTATGCTTTAGTTTGGGCCTAGGACCTCTCACATTGGGCCGACATTTGTGACTACTGGATTTGCCGGGCGGGTCCGGGCAGGTTTACATCACAAACGGGTCCAACCTCGTGTCCTAAGCATTGATTATTAATAATAATCCACTTTCCCCCAATTTTAATAATTCCCTACTTGAATTATTAATTACTTCCAATTTTTAACAATGTCCATAATTGACTCAATTATGGACATTCATTCATGGTATGCAACATCTTACAAAATTGCACCCAATTTATTAATTCCTAATATTACCCCTACCCCACGTTTGAACGTTTATTCGCAAAATATATGTTAGACTCGAATAGCCTAACTCATAGCATAAAAGAGATTATCATAATAACAACATGTATATGTGACCAAATGAATCATAATAAGGGGTGAAACTTGCATATGTCCAACTTGCATAGATTATACATGTCATGGATCTAAAGGTGTCAACTTGTTCAAAATTCACCTAATATGATCTCAATCAATTTTCATAAACTTACATATGAACATGTGTGAATCAACATCATCTAATTTTTTTAACAACATGGTTTTATATGGGTACACCTAACTCAATAGGCAAATTCCCATAATCAAGTTTTATTTAATTATAGTTTCAAGTTTATGGGTACACCTAACCTAATAGGCAAATTCCCATAAACAAGATCCATTTAAATTAAGAAAAAAAAACATAACTTTAAGCATGATCCAACAACATGATTTTTCAACATAATATAGCATGATTTATAACATGGCATAGTATGATAGTATAACATAGCTTGACATGATTCTCAACATAGCACGACATAGCATAAGAGAATTTACAACATAGCATGACATAGCATATATAATTTACATCATACGACAGCATAATAACATAATAAGAGATCCACAATATATAGAATTTACAATTACAAATCACATCACTTTCTTGTGATCCATTCATAACTGAGTCAAATTAGTTTGTAATAGTCTTGTGAGAATCATCATACTCACCAACAAAAGAAAAGAATTTGAGAAAGAGAGATCTTTTGATTTGATTTGTGTAGATTTAGTTGTAGATGATTAGACTTCCTCTTCTTAGTTTGTGACGGCTATGCTGAACTCCATGGCAGTAGCATGACGGTAGCTTCTCTAATTTTACAAGTGATTTAGGTCTAGGGTCTACCCACTTATTTATAGATTTTAGAATTCATTTAGGCCATTAGATTTAACCTAGAAATAACCGCAGCCGTTCAGACAAGATGGGGTTTATCTTGTTGACTCAGCAATGAGTCAGAAGTGACTCAGCAAACACTCAGCATATTAATAAACTTCTATTCATGTCATAAATATATATATATATTTTCTACAATGTACATATTAGATACATCCCCCTTTACTTATTATTGTTTTTATATACATATTAGATACATCCCCTCTCTCACACACTTATTAATATTTTTATATTCATATTAGATACATCCCCTCTCTTACACACTTATTAATATTTTTATATTCATATTAGATACATCCCCTCTCTTACAAACTTATTAATATTTTAGCAACTTTAGTGTTAATAGAAAATTCGGGGTGTTACATCTCGATTCAGCGAGGTGCAGTTAATGTAATTTTGGTGGAGGTCGTGCTACTTAGTGTTTGTTAGAGCTTGATTACTGTTACGGCCTTTGGGTTTGCCGCTGTTCGGTTTGGCTTATAAGGGATCATTCCTTTACCCTTGTTGGAGGATTCCCTGACCTATTTTTCTTTGAAACCATCGTCGGTGGTGTCGGCGTATGGGTTGTTGAAGTGGATGCCCTAAGAAGGATGATTGCGCCTTGCTTCTTCTTGGCATAGGAACTATTCGGCCTTCTCATAGAAAGCTTCTAAGTTCTTAGGATTCTTTCTATCAATCCAGGCTCCAAATTCGGGGGTAAGGAGGACACCTTTTGCAGGCTAGAAAAGGATGGTGCGAGGTTTCGTGTGGTCAACCTCAACGATTGTCGTATTGAATCGCTCGAGGTAGCTCTTGAGGGATTTTGCAGGACCCTGGTAATGGTTGGAGAGGGTGAAGGCGTTCTTCGGAGTTGGAACGTGCATCCTGAACTGCCTAACCAACTTTATAGCCAGCCGGGCGAAGGTGTTGATGGATTGGAGTACAAAGGCGAGAGAACAAAAGTAAATCTGTGCCTGCTAAGAAACTAGGAAGCATTTGCACTTGATGGCTTCGGTGGCTCGACTAGAATACGTCTTCCACTCATAGAGGTTTAGAAAGGCACAAGGGTCAGTCATACCCTCATAGAGTGCCATTTATGGCATGATAAAGCGTCAGGGCCACTCGGCCTCGTGCGCAGCCCTAGTGAAGGGGTTATGCCTCAAGTGGGGTTCCCACGAGTCATTGGCATTTCCCCGCATATCTCTCATGATACTTCGAACCATGTCGGTGAGATATGTTGGTTGGGCATCCTCCGACAGAATCCATTGGTTTTAGCAAACTTTGGGAGTCATGTTCTGTGGACGCCTTTTGTGATGCATATTAGGCTCATCCTCTTCCATGTCGTCGACATTGATTGCCTGGTTTTGGTATGGCTGATGAGGTTGAGAGGGCTAGTGTGCACTCTAATTCAGTGGAACTTGGGCTTGCTAGGTTTCCGAGAGCGTAGGCCCCAAGTTCTAAGTGGCGGCAGCCAGGTTCGATCGAGGAGGGGGTCGGTTACTCGGACCCGGTTAATTGTATATGACCAGACGGGAGCGATCACGATAATGTGTTCCGCTACTGTAAGTGATAGTTGTTCTATCACCATTTCCATTTCCATTGTCGCTGTTGTTTCCATTAGAATGAGCATTAGAGAGGATGGCGGCATTATTATTGAGACTGAACCTTCTTCTTTGATGTGGGCCTCGGGATTCGGAAGAAGAGGTTTCCGATACATTGCATCGCGATCGGGCGTTGTTATGAACAAGTTGAAGTTGAGCGATGAGGCGTTGACTGTCCCAAAGTTGGTGCATCAATTCAATGTTGTTTTCCAATGACTCGTTAAGAGGAAGAAATTCCATTTCTTTCAGGTCTTCTATCGATTGAGGTGACTGAGAATACCAGCATCAGTTGCAGTAGAGGGACCGAGCATCTGATTCTTTGTTCGCTTAACCATCGTAAGCAGACTCAGGGGTAGGTTATAGAAGAAACCTAAAGCGCGTCGAAGTCGAGATGGAAATGTGCAACAAAGGAGCGAGTATAAGGACTTTTCTCAGTGAAAGCATCAGAATGTTGAGGGCAAAAAATGTTGCAACACCCAAAGATTCTTCGTTACTTAGAGAATTGTGTTTCGTGTGGGAAAATAAGCGCAGAAAGCAATAAATGACATAGTAGATTTATAGTTCAGTCCCGTGAGGGTCCTACGTACACTTTGAAGGATTTCTTTGATTTTTTATTCACAATAACCAGTTACAAGCTTAGAACTTCATCATGACATTCATTTACAAACATTTCCATGTATTTTAGAGTCAAAGTTGTCATCTATGAGTCATCGGAAAAAGTCACTTTAATGCTTCTTCTTCCTCCAAGCAATGCTGCCATTGATGAATCTATAAAGATCTCAAGAGATGTTAAATCACCAAAAAATCCAACCCTTGGAAGTGTGAGCTTGGGGGTATTTATAGTGGAAGAGTTTGGTGGGAGTAGGTAGGATTTGGGGACCACACTACAAATTTTCGTATCCCTAGAAGGCGGCATCAGGAATTTCGACTCCCTCTATCATTTTCAGAAGAACTCGTATCCCTTTCATGGGATGCGAATTTCATATCCCAAGGGATACGAAATTCTTATCCCTTGGGGATATGAAATGGTGTGTCCCCTAGGGATACAATAATTCTATATCTCAGGGGATGCGAGTGTTCTATATCCCTCAAGGGATATGAAATCGTATCCCGAAGAATACGTCGTTTATGTTGCATCGAGGGGTTTGAAACTCTTGTTGTCATGGGGGTCGAAATTTTGAAGGAAAAGGGAAACGAAAATACTATTATTCTAGGGTCCAATGTTTTGTAAAGGAGAGGGAGTTGGAGCTTTTAGTGAATGGAGGGAGTTGGAGCTTTTAGTGAATGGAGGGAGTAGATACTTCGGCTACGAACCAGCTAGTTCGAAGTGCTTGGGATCCGAAGTTTATTATGAGTGAGGGATTCAAAATCTTTGGCATGCAAAGGGTACGAGCTTAGGGATTCGAAGTCTCTTACAGGAGGGATACGAAAACGTGGCTAGCAAGTGGTTTTGAGAAATTGTGAGGGTCTTGCTCATACGACTTTTTCCAAGCTAGTATCCTTGGTTTTTTGGTGACACTTCGAGTTTTAATGCCATGCTATATATTGAGTCGAGCGTGATTGTTGCACTTAATGTAACACCCCACGTCCGTTAGTGTCACTCACAAAGGGAATGCATTAAGTTTCGTAGAGTATTATAAGTAAACAGAACGAGATATTACAAGACATAAAAAGTAGTACTTGGAAATTTTGTAATTTATTGTAGCGGAAACAGAAATAAGTTTGACTACATTTCCAAATATCCAAATCAAGTACATAATATCAGTCTTGTACAAAACCTTCAGAGTACATAATTTTAAAGCCATAATCCCAACAGAAAAATGGCATACACAGAACCAAAGCCAAGCAATACACCTTTCAACTTCAAGCTGGATGAAAAAGATATCTGAACTAAGCTTGAGTATTTCCTCCCTAAGAACCTGGGGGGGAGGGAATCGGAAGAAAAGAGGCGAAACAAACTAGGTTAGAAATAAGTCAGTCTTGTACAAAAACTTCAGAGTACATAATTTTAAAGCCATAATCCCCAACAGAAAAATGGCATACACAGAACCAAAGCCAAGCAATACACCTTTCAACTTCAAGCTGGAAGAAAAAGATATCTGAACTAAGCTTGAGTATTTCCTCCATAAGAACCTGGGGGGAATCGGAAGAAAAGAGGCGAAACAAACTAGGTTAGAAATGGCATACACAGAACCAAAGCCAAGCAATACACCTTTCAACTTCAAGGTGGAAGAAAAAGTTATCTGAACTAAGCTTGAGTATTTCCTTCCTAAGAACCTTGGGGTGGGGAATCGGAAGAAAAGAGGCGAAACAAACTAGGTCAGAAATAAGTCTGGTGAGTCCAGTGACTTTAACTATATAGTCATTAAATTAACAGGATAAGAACATAAACTGGAAAGAAAGAAATGACTGTAGAATAAACAGGCATGACAAAGCAGACAAGATGAACAAGGTATAATGTTGATTGCACTTCTAATCACTACAGGATAATTACCACACTGCACCTATGCTAGTAACATTGTATTATTACTAGTTACACCGCACCCTTACTAGTCTCATACTAAAAGTTGATCCCTCTTACTAATCATGATAGTGGTAGTTTCATGTACTCCTAGCTGCTATCGTAGGTGCCCCTTTTTGCTCCTACCCCCACGAGTTGTATCCACTACCTTCCTCGATCAATCGGCTCCCTAACTCGCATGTATTTATTACTTGTGTCATTAAACCTCGCTTGTATGTATTCATTACTTGTGTCATTCGGCCCAGCACCTGTGCTGGCCCCATCATGGGGTCTATCAATTCCCATGATGGCAACCGACATGATTCAAGATGCACAGTGTATACTACTGAGGCTCAGTGCCTACTTTTTCCACTTCGGAGCACGTGCACGCCCATATTCCGTCGGAACCTACATTGCTGCACCACCAGCCGCTATTTTGACCTCTTATAATCAGCCCAGTAATCGTGCCCCATCCTGCCTAGCTCAGGGTACCATGATACATCTATGTGGGTTACTACTGAAATGGGTCCTCGTTACTAGGGTTTCCTAATCAACATGTTATAATGGTTAAGTGTTCTCAATTTAACTTAACCCCACCCATTTGCTTAATTAACATGTTGTACTGGTTAAGTGTTGCCTATTCATATGTTACTTAACCTTCTTACTGATTCACGCATGTTTATTTAACAGTTAAGTTCGCGGGCCTATATATACTAATATTACGCACTTACCCGAGATTTACTTAAACCTTCCACTTATCAAGTCCATATGTATTATTGGTTAAGCTTGCCTTAACCCTATCCACTTTGTTCATGTAATATTTGTTAGTTGTCTTCTTGTCCATGTTAACTTAAGCCACCCACCTAACATATTGTATAGGTTAAGTATCGCCTGCTAGTACGTTACTTAACATTTCCATTCTTAGCACGTCTGTTCCTTAGCTTTAATTTATTCATTAAAGCACCAACCTCTCACATTAGAACTGCTGTTTGCGGTTGCTGGATGTGCCGGGCAGTTCCGGGCAGATTTCTACCGCAAACTCATTCAAACCTCGGGTTTTTGGGCTTAATGCGCAAACCTCTCACATTTGATCTATGTTGTTGCGGTCGCTGGATGTGCCGGGCGGTTCCGGGTAGTCTTACACCGCAACTCAATCTAACCTCGGGTTAGGCACATTCATCTTTTAGCGAATTTACATATTTACCATTCATGCCCAAATTTATATGTAAATTACCCATAAGTGTGGTCAATTTAAATTATGCCACATTTTCTAGTTATGCCCAAAATTAAGTATATGATTACAACCCCTTTTTATGCCAATTACATAATATTCAACCTTTACATAAACTTCTCCCCAACATTCCCATGTCGTTCGTACGTTTAGTTCATGTGATACGTTAGGCTCGCAATTAGCCCAAGTCATAAAAAAGGAAAAACGGAAGAAACACATGACACCATAACTGGCATAAACAATATAGATCTAAGATGGCATAAATCTAGTAAACATATAAAAATAGATCCAATCAACATATGGAGTGCGAACTAGCATGGATCTAAACATAAACTTGCACGGATTTAAACAAATGAACATATAGTTCTAAACATATGGACTGATATGGATCTAATCATATAAACATGTAGGTCTAAACATATGAACATATAGTTCTAAACATATGGACTGATATGGATCTAATCATATAAACATGTAGATCTAAACATATGAATATATAAAATATGATCTTACATGTATGAACATGACTTGCATATAATCTTTCATAACTTGCATAGATCGAGCAAACTTGCATACATAACTTGCATACGTAATTAGGCATATGAATTAACATAGAACATAACTTGCATATAATGAATCAAATCGAGCATAAATCAAAACATAGTTTGCAAAGACATAAACTTTATATGATTTACAAACATTTTCATACATTCCAATTCATAATTCATCACAATTACGTTAAAACAATTATCTTGTGAAAGTAACTGCACTCACAGAAAACGGATCTTGAATTCTGGGATCTGATTTCTGAAGTTGCTAAAGCTACTCCGTTGATGTAGGCGTTGATTCGTTCGTTGTTGTTCTAGAATTCCTTTTCGCAATTCCTAGGCTTTAAATCTTTATCTCTTATCTTTTTATCTTTAATCTAGAATTTGATTTGTTATGGTGGTGGCTAGGTTAGTTTATAGATGAACAACATGATGACATCATAGTTTAGGGTTTTGAGGTTAGGGTTTAGGTTTAGCTATGCATATATAGACGTTTAGGATTAATATGGGCCTTTAGATCAACCTAGGAGTCATAAGCCATCCAAATCCAAGAGAGCCAACCAGAACATGACACATATGCCCCAACACCTCAGAAAATCATCACTGTCCAGATTAGTTCGCAGGCATCGACCCTACAGGGGGGTCAACACCCATGTCGACACCCCTAGCGGGGTCGACACCCCTTAGCAGGAAATTTACCCCTTAGCTGTTTTCTGAATTTTTGAAATTTGAATCTGCTTTAACTATTTAATTATTATTTTAATTTAATTTCTTCTTAAACTTGAAAACTTCTAACCTCCATAACTTCTTCATACGAAGTCCGATTCACGCAAACTCAGACTCTATCCCAAGAAGAATTCCGAGACGAATGCAATGGTGTAACCCATTTCACCCAATTGTTCCTTTAAAGATTAACTATTCTTTAATTATCTCTTATGTCCCATTTTAAAATTACGGGGTGTTACATTCCCCCCTACTTAAAGGATTTCATCCCCGAAATCTTCAAGTCAAGAAGAATGTGTATCCTACTATCGAACATCCATCTACTCGACCATTCAATCACAGGCAACCATTGTCCTTAAAGAGGTTTCTAATGCTTTCATGGTCATATGCATAGTGTGTGTATATGTCCTTATCTAATGCAAAATCAGGCGGTCTACTGATTCAGTTGGCCTCCTTAATGCGAATTATTTCAGTCCTATGAGTCCATCATATATGCAATTATTCCTAATCGTACTTTATAACTTCTACATGAGTGCACAATCATTCATACAAATGCAACATCTATATGATAACACATAAGTTTCAATCCATATGCAAATACATATATGCATATGCAATATGAAAGTGACTAAGCCGATCTAGTGTCTAATGTGTGTGTAAATGCATCCATGAGCAACCACTAGCAAACACTTGCATCCACTTGCATCCACCAAACATAACATGTCTCAAACACATGTTTACAACCATAGGATTTTCTACCTAAAGATCGAAGACATAATCGAGAGGGCATACTAAACGATAGAATAAGTCTAAACAGAGCGATAGAAAAAGGAGAAGTTAAGAATATCCCCTCAAAAAAAAGCAAGGGTATAGCGTACGCATCTTGTCTTCCATCTCCCAAGTCGTGTCTCCTTGATCATTTCTCCATTGGATTTTAACCAACTTGACCTCTCTGTTGCGTAACTTCTTGATCTCCGATCCAAGGGTGCATGTAGGAGCTCGTCTAATTGTGGCATCTCGCTCCACTTCCACTTCTCTAAGCATGCTCGGCTCCACTATTTCCGTGGTATCATGTAAACACTTCCTCACATGCGACATGTGAAACATGTCATGAACACCACTAAGCTTTTTCGGCAACTTCACTCTGTTGTTTGTCCAATTATTTCTGTAATAGGGGATTTCCCTACGAAACTTGGTGCTAATTTCCCCCACACTCCCCAAAGCGAACTACGTTCCTCTACGGTGACACTTTAATAAAAACCCTATCTCCAACAACAAACTCAAGGTCGGCTCGTATCTTGTCAGCGTTTTACTTTTGTCGGCCCTGTGCCGTCTTCATTCATCTTCTAATCTAGTCTATCTCCTCAGAAGTTTCCCTAACCATATCTGGCCCAAGTAAAATCTTATTCGTAGATTCCCACCAACAAGTTGGTGATCGACACGGTCGTCCATAAAAACCCTAATACTAGCTTAATAACTGTTGTTATAAGCGATCTCCCCAAATGGAAAGTGCTCTTCTCATGTCCTCCAAAATCTAGGATGCATAACCTCAAAAGATATTCAAGGATTTTATTCACCCTTTCTGTCCGTCCATCTGTCTGTGGACGATACGCAATGCTCAAACATAACTGCGTACCTACTGCCTTTTGCATATCACCTTTTCCTCTTGCATTGAAAACTGCCCCAAGCCCTGTCTCCTAGTATCGGTATATACTGTGAACGGTTTGCTCCCATCTAGCAAAGTCAAAACTGGGGCTGATACCTTCGCAAAGCCCTTAACGAACTCCCTATAGTAGCCCGCCAACCCTGGAAAACTTCTTACTTCCGTTTCTTTTCTAGGAACCTTCCAATCTTGGATTGCCACCACCTTTGCAGGATCTACTGTTATCCCTTCCTTAGAGACCACTTGTCTTAAGAACCTCGCTTCTTTCCTCCAAAAATGAAATTTTGAGAACTTAGCTTTGAGTTGATGCGCTTTAGGGTCTCTAAGATTTCCCTAAGATGTAGGGCATACTCTCCCTCGGTTCTAGAGAAAATCAAAATACTATCCACGAAGACTACCACAAACTTGTTTAGGAACTCCCTAAACACCCTACTCATCAAGTCTGCAAATATGTGGGTGCATTCGCCAAACCAAAAAAAAAGTATAACAAGCCCTTCGATGAAATCGTTAGGAGTCCTAAAAGTAGTCTTATCTATGCTATCCTCAACTACCCTCAACTGGTGAAATCCTGTAGCTAAGTCCAACTGCGAGAAAACCAAAGCACCATCTAACTGATAGAACAAATCACCTATCCTCGGCAATTGGTGTCTATTCATCTTCGTGAGTTTGTTCGGCTCCCTATAGTCCACGCACAATCTAAGCAAACCATCAGTCTTCGTAGCAAAAACAACTGGAGCACCCTATTCCAAAATGCTTCTTCTTATGAACCCTTTCTCAAGTTGCTCCCCAACTTGTTTATTGAGTTCCCTCCTCTCTCTCTCTCTCCCCCTCTCTCTCTCGGAGCCATGTGGCGCACTGTCAATGCAACTGGCTTTTCATTATCTACAAAGTATATTCGGAGGTCTATCTCACGCCTCGGGGGTAAACCCCGTTGTCACCATACTCACGGACTACACGAAAAGATTTCAAATCATCGATGAATGCTTCAAGAGATTCTAGGTAGCTAAGCATCACTGAACCCCTGGGGTCACAAGAAATATCAAGGTTTTTCCACAACGAGTCAACAGTCTAACTACTCTCTTTTCACAGTCTTGGATGGCACCATGCCTAGCTAGCCAATCCATCCCTAGAATCAAGCCATACCCCGTGAAACCAGGAACGAAGGCTTGCATTCAAACCCAATGTTCAGGATAGACACTCTCAAAACTCGACAAACCATAGGTAAGTGAGCCGAACCACCAATAGGATTTGAGACTACAATGGGATCCATAACTAGACTAGTATTTAGGTGCAGTGTTTCAACTAACGAAGCAGATGCAAACGATTGTGAAGCGCAAGAGTCAAACAATGTTCGAACAGGATGACTGAAAAAGGAAAATCAAACTTTCAACAGAAATGCTTCTATCTCCCTCCTGTCCTGGTGCCATGAGAGCATGAACCTGTCCTCCAGAAGTAGGTCATGTCCTCTGTCCATGCCCTTGTCCATACCTCCTTGGGTAATCTTAAATCATATGTCCTGCCTCGCCGCAATGGTAACAACCATGCTTCTTCTTCTTCCTCCTACAGTCCTTAATTATATGGCCCGTTATACCAAAATAAAGACACCTTTTGTTACGGGGATTAATTATTCTTTCCACTTTCTCCTTTACCTTCTCCATGGATTAAAGACATATCAACAAATTTCTCATCCTTGGGTTGAGTTCCTCAACCTAAACTTCCTCATCGACTAAGCAACTAGCTGAACTTTCCTTCCATTGTCTATCTCCAAGATACCAAACGATTCCTTCACTTCCTTGAGCCAATTTATAGCCTCGACAAACATCTCAATCCCATGAAAAGTTTTCCGCCCATCGCACCGAAGTCCTTCCATATCTTAGGAAAGGCATCTAAACGCGGAGAAAGAGATTCAAGAAGGAAAAAGGAAGAGATTCGAAACAAAGAAATGAAAGATAGATATATGGCTTTTGGGGACTATGTTTTTCATAGTAAATCTTTCTCTTGAAAATTTCTTCTTTGAAACTTGCTTTTGAAAATAATACTTCGAAAACGGTTTTCAAAAACTTTTATCTGTTCTGGTAACCTTCAGCTCTGATACCACATGTAGCACCCCACGTCCGTTAATGTCACTCACAAAGGGAATGCATTAAGTTTCGTGGAGCATTATAACTAAACAGAACAGAATATTACAAGACAGAAAAAGTAGTACTTGGAAATTTTGTAATTTTATTGCAGTGAAAATAGAAATAAGTTTGATTACATTTCCAAATACCAAAATCAAGTACATAATATCAGTCTGGTACAAAACCTTCAGAGTACATAATTTTAAAGCCATAATCCCTAATAGAAAAATACCATACGTAGAACCAAAGCCAAGCAATACACCTTTCAACTTCAAGATGGAAGAAAAAAATATCTGAACTAAGCTTGAGTATTTCCTCCTTAAGAACCTTGGGGGGAATCGAAGAAAAGAGGCGAAACAAATTAGGTCAGACATAAGTCTGGTGAGTCCAGTGACTTTAACAATATAATCATTAAAGTAATAGGAGAAGAACATAAACTGGAAAGCAAGAAATGGCTGTAGAATAAACAGGCATGACAAAGCAGACAAGATGAACAAGATAAAATGTTGATTGCGCTTCTAATCTTTACAGGATAATTACTACACTATACCAATGCTAGTAACATTGTATCATTACTAGTTACACCGCACCCTTACTAGTCCCGTACTAAAATTTGATCCCTCCAACTAATTATGATAGTGGTAGTTTCGTGTACTCCTAACTGCTATCGTAGGTGCAATATTTTGCTCCCACCCCCATGAGTTGTACCCACTACCTTCCTCGTTCGATCGGCTCCCTAACTCGCATGTATTTATTACTTGTGTCATTCAACCTCGCTTGTATGTATTCATTACTTATGTCATTCGGCCCCGCTTGTATGTAGATACCTATGCTGGCCCCATCATGGGGTGTATCAATACCCATGATGGCAACCCGACACGATTCAAGATGCACAGTGTATACTACTAATGCCCAATGCTTGCTTTTTCTACTCCGGAGCACGTGCACGCCCATAATCCGTCAGAACCTACACTGCTGCACCACCCGCCTCTATTTTGACCGCTTATAATCAGCCCAGTAATCGTGCCCCACCCTGCCTAGCTTAAGGTACCATGATACATCAATGTGGGTTATGGCTGAAATGGGCCCCCATTACTAGGGTTTCTTAATCAACATGTTATAATGGTTAAGTGTTCTCAATTTAACTTTACCCCACCCATTTGCTTAATTAACATGTTGTACTGGTTAAGTGTTGCCTATTCATATGTTACTTAACCTTCTCACTGATTCATGCATGTTTATTTAACGGTTAAGTTTGTGGGCCTATTTATACTAATATTACCCACCTACCCAAGATTACTTAACCATTCCCCTTATCAAGTCCATATGTATTATTTGTTAAGCTTGCCTTAACCTTATCCACTTTGTTCATGTAATATTGGTTAAGTTGTCTTCTTGTCCATGTTAACTTAACCCACCCACATAACATGTTGTATTGGTTAAGTGTCGCCTGCTCATATGTTCTTAACCTTTCCATTCTTAGCATGTATGTTCCTTAGCTTTAATTTATTCATTAAAGCACCAACCTCTCACATTAGAACTGTTGTTTGTGGTTGCTGGATGTGCCGGGTGGTTCCGGGCAGACTTGTACCGCAAACTCATTCTAACCTCAGGTTTTTGGGCTTAATGCGCTAACCTCTCACATTAGATCTATGTTGTTGCAGTCATTGGATGTGCCTGGTGGTTCCAGGCAGTCTTACATCGCAACTCAATCTAACGTCGGGTTAGGCACGTTCATCTTTCAGCCAATTTACATATTTATTATTCATGTCCAAATTTATATGTAAATTATCCATAAGTGTGGTCAATTTAAGTTATGCCACATTTTCAAGTTATGCCCAAAATTAATTATATGTTTACAACCCTTTTTTATGCCAATTACATAATATTCAACCTTTACCTAAACTTTTCCCCAACGTTACCACGTCGTTCGTACGTATAGTTCATGTGATACGTTAGGCTCGCAATTTGCCCAACTCATAAAAAAGAAAAAGGGAAGAAACACATGACATCATAACTGGCATAAACAATATTGATATAAGACAACATTAATCTAGTAAACATATAAAAATATATCCAATCAACATATGGAGTGCAAACTAGCATGGATCTAAACATAAACTTGCATGGATTTAAACATATGAACTGGTCTGGATTTAAACATGAACTTGCACGGATTTAAACATATGAACATATAGTTCTAAACATATGGACTGATATGGATCTAATCATATAAACATGTAGATCTAAACATATGAACATATAGTTCTAAACATATGGACTGATATGGATCTAATCATATAAACATGTATCTAACCATATGAACATATAGTTCTAAACATATAGACTGATATGGATTTAATCATATAAACATGTAGATCTAAATATGTGAATATATAAAATATAATCTTACATGTATGAACATGACTTGCGTATAATCTTTCATAACTTGCATAGATCGAGCAAACTTGCATACATAACTTGCATACGTAATTAGGCATATGAATTAACATAGAACATAACATGCATATAATGAATCAAATCAAGCATAAATCAAAACATAGTTTGAAAAGACATAAACTTTATATGATTTACAAACATTTTCATACAGTCCAATTCATAACTCATCACAATTAAGTTTAAACAATTATCTTGTGAAAGTAACTGCACTCACAGAAAATGGATCTTGATCCTGGGATCTGATTTCTGAAGTTGCTAAGCTAATCCGTTGATGTAGGCGTTGATTTGTTCATTTTTGTTCTAAAATTCCTTTTCGCAATTCCTAGGCTTTGAATCTTTATCTCTTATATTTTTATCTTTAATCTAGAATTTGATTTGTTATGGTGGCAGCAAGGTCAGTTTATAGATGAACAGCATGACGGCTACATAGTTTAGGGTTGTGAGGTTAGGGTTTAGGTTTAGTTATGTATATATAGATGTTTAGGATTAATATTAACCTAGGAGTCATCAAAGCCATCCAAACCCAAGAGAGCCAACTAGAACATGACACATATGTACTAACACCTCAGAAAATCGTCACTGTCTAGATCAGTTCGCAGGTGTCGACCCTACAGGGGGGTCGACACCCATGTCGACACCCCTAGGGGGTCGACACCTATGTCGACACCCACTGGGGGTCGACATCACTAAGGGGGAAATTTCCCGCTCAGCTATTTTCTGAAGTTTTGAAATTCGAATCTGCTTTAATTATTTTATTGTTATTTTAATTTAATTTCTACTTAAACTTGAAAACTTCTAACCTCCATAATTTCTTCATACGGAGTCCGATTCACGCAAACCCACACTCTGTCTCAAGCAGAATTCCGAGACGAACGCAATGGCGTAACCCGTATCACCCAATTCTTCTTTTAAAGATTAATTATTCTTTAATTATATGTTATGTCCCATTTTAAAATTACGGGGTGTTACAGATTAATAGTATTATAATATAACAAAAGTTGGGTTAATTCGATTACACCAAATAACTAGTAAATTTTATTTTATAAATTGAATATATACCAATTTAGTTTTAAAACTGAACCATATCTAGTAAAATAAACGTGCTTTGTAACACCCCGTAATTTTATAACATTAAAATTCACAAATTAAAGTATACTTAATTTTTAGAAAAGAATTAAGTGAAATGGGTTACGCAGAGAAATATATATATATACTGATATATATATATATATATATATATTAAAAATTAAATAAATAAATATGCGAAAAAGTTCAAAACAGCGAATTGGGAGGGGAATAACCAAACCGGCCCATTTTTGAGGTCGACCCGAGCCTTGCTGGGTCGACTAGGGGTTAATCCACGGTGTTTGGCTGTCAACCCGTGGGCCGATTCGCTCAAATGAAGATTTTGCATTTGATTGGTTCTCATGGTTCAGGGTTAATCTAATGGTCCTAAATAACTTCCTAAACCTATAAATACATCCTAATGCTAACCCTAAACCTAATTAAAATAGAATAGTTACCGTCATACCATCGCCATGGAAATCAATAGAGCCGCCGCCAACTAAGAAAGAAGAAAAGCAAATTCAATTCTAATTATCTCAACCCTAAAGCAAAGCAAAACTCTCTCTTTACTTCTCTAAATTGTGAGTATGATGATCTTAACAAGATTATTATCATTTTAATTAGGTTGAGTTATGAATGGATTATGAGTAGACGATGTGAATTATCATATATGTTGTTGTAAACCACTTTTGCTATCATGTATATTGTAAATCCAATGTTATGTGATGATGATATCTTATATGTTGTAAATCATGCTATGATGATGTTATGTATGTTGCAAGTTTCTATGCTAAGTTGTGATGAATCATACATGTTAAAAAGGCCATGATGTTACCATCTATGCTAGTTAGTTCATATTAATTAAATCATCATGTTTGGGTTATGTTGATCTATATGACAAGTCACATATGCAAGTTAGATTGATTAGAAAAGTTATGAACATATACCAAGACATCTATTATGACATCTAGAATTATGCTATGACATATGTGATATCCTATGCTAGTTCACACCATCATTGTGTTGCCTAAAAACCCCATATGCAAGTTTATGTATAGATTTGGGCTATGATCATATCATATAAATTGAGACATTTAACAAGTTGACACCTTTAGGTCCTTAACATGTGTAGTTTATGCAAGTTTCACCCCTATTATGATTAGATTTATTTTAATTGTCTATATGTTGTGATAATTTATCTTTGTGCTAGGTGTTAGACTATACAAGTCTAGCCTATATTATGCGTTGAATAAGCGAACGTATAAACGTGGGGTAGGGGTAACATTAAGGATTTAATATTAAAAAGTTGGGGTGCAATTGATTTGATTATGCATGCCATAAGTGGATGGCCATAATTGAGTCAATTATGGACATCATTAAAAGTTGACTTAATTAATAATTTGAATAGGGAATTATTAAAACTGCGGTAAAAGATTTTAAGTGTTAATCAATGCTTAGGACACGAGGTTGGACTCGTTTGTGACGTAAACCTGCCCGGACCCGTCCGACAAATCCAGTGGTCACAAATGTCAGCCCAATGTGAGAGGTCCTAGGCCTAAACTAAAGCATTACAGTTGTAAAGACACGAGGTTAGACTCTTTTACGGTGTAAGACTGCCCGGACCCGCCCGGCAAATCCAGCTGCCATAAATGCCAGTCTAATGTGAGAGGTCTTTATGAGGTTATGGCCTGAATGAATTAAGAAATACTTAACCAGATAAACATGTAAGGTGGGACATGGGGGTTAAGTAGGTGCCTTGAATGGCATGAGGAATCTAGGGGGTGCCCTTAGTGGCATGTGAAATACGATTAGTAAGACTTAACCAAACACACATGTAAATGAACATGACTAAGAGGGTTAAGTGGGATATACTAGTGACAAGCTTAGGTGGGTAGCTTGTGGGGGCCCATTTCAACCAGTATCTCAAACGTATCTTTGTGGGCTCGACCCAAGTCGAGGACGGGACACGCATACTGGGCTTGACTATAAGAGGCCAAAACGGGGAGCGGTGGCAATGCAAGTCCAACGGGTTTCGTATGCGTGTGTGGACCCAGGCTGGTAGGTAAGACGTTGTTGCATCATGTAGGTATAAGCCGTGCATTCTCAAGTTGTATCGGGTTGCCACTTTAGGGGAGTGATACACCCCACTATGGGGCCAGCACGGGTATCTACGAGTAGGGAGCCAATCGAAAGTGGGTAGTGGGGTACACCTAGTGGAGATAGGGGCAGACGGCACCTATGTAGTCAGCTAGGGGTACGTAAGGCTATTTATAAAGTTTCTGTGTGAAGCAAGTGGGATCAAAAAATAGGGTGACTGGTGTGATGCAGTGTA